>JAJEJO010001673.1:209302-291006 GCA_020662805.1 Glaucomys volans
TTGAGTTGAGTTTTGTACAGGGTGAGAGATATGGGTTTAGTTTCATTTTGCTGCATATGGATTTCCAGTTTTCCCAGCACCGTTTGTTGAAGAGGCTGTCTTTTCTCCATTGCATGTTTTTGGCTCCTTTGTCAAGTATGAGATACCTGTATTTATTTGGGTTTGTCTCTGTGTCCTCTAGTGGGGACATTCCTTAATATTGTAAAGGCTATCTATGCTAAGCCCACAGCTAACATTCTAAATGGAGAAAAATTGAAAGCATTCCCCCTGAGAACTAGAACAAGGCAGGGATGCCCTCTTTCGCCACTACTATTCAACATTGTTCTTGAAACTCTAGCCAGAGCAATTAGACAGACCAAAGAAATTAGAGGAATACGAATAGGTAAAGAAGAGATCAAACTATCCCTATTTGCAGATGACATGATTCTCTATTTAGAAAATCCTAAGAATTCCACCAGAAAACTTCTGGAACTCATTAATGAATTCAGTAAAGTAGCAGGATATAAAATTAATGCTCATAAATCTAATGCATTTTTATTCATAAGCGATGCATCCTCTGAGAGAGAAATTAGGAAAACTACCCCATTCACATTAACCTCAAAAAAAAAATAAAATACTTGGGAATCAATCTAACAAAAGATGTGAAAGACCTCTACACTGAGAACTACAGAAAACTAAAGAAAGAAGTTGAAGAGCATCTGAGAAGATGGAAAGATCTCCCATGTTCTTGGATAGGCAGAATTAATATTGTCAAAATGGCCATACTTCCAAAAATGCTATACAAATTCAATGCAATTCCAATTAAAATCCCAATGATGGACCTCATAGAAATAGAGCAAGCAATCATGAAATTCATTTGGAGGAATAAGAGACCCAGAATTGCTAAAGCAATTCTTAGCAAGAAGAGCGAAGCAGGGGCTTTCACAATACCAGAACTTCAACTATACTACAGAGCAATAGTAACAAAAACAGCATGGGATTGGCACCAAAATAGACAGGTAGATCAATGGTACAGAGTCATTACTCTTGATTGCAATGTAATGATGATCAGATTGGCTCAGCTGATCTGTTGGAATTGACTCCAACTTCTGGTCTGAAACATGATCTGATTCTGCACCAACGTATGGAAACCAACAGTATTCATCATTCGCACTGGACATTGGAAGGATCAGATGCACCAGAATTAGGTTTAATTCCCAAATTCTTCACAATTAAATATGCAAGTTAGTCTAAATCCCTAAGTCTCATTTTTTTAACTGTGTGGATATATTCAACTTCTCTCATATTTTATAGAATATTGTACCGTATTGACTGAAGCATTGGGGAAGCACATAAACAAAAAGGGTTTATTCCATTAGATAGATCTCTTAATACTGGGTTGCCAAAATCCTGACAATCCTGTGTTCTAATCAATTTAGCTCACCCACTCCCCCCAGAAAAACAAACTGTCAATCTGGAGTCAACCATACAGTTCAGACAGAAGATGCTGGAAATGTAAACTTGCCCTTATCCAGAGTCGACATTGAAGAACTCCATTAAATGGTTAGCAAAAGCTAGGGCTATGGAACCAACTAAATTTTGGAGATATGAATAATGACCACTTAACTATAAGAAAGTCATAAGAAATATAAAGCAGAGCATGTTTTTAATTTTATCAAAATGCCCATTTTCCTAAATATATTAGATCATTTTTTGTTTTAAATTTAATAACAATTCAAGGACTTAATATTCAATGGAATACAATTTAGTAAATGCCATTTTCTGAGTCCCTTGGGGAACATCTACCCTGTCTGCTTTCCCCTGGCTTCTTTTAGGTCCTCCCTTAAAGTTAATTAAAACAGCCATTGAGCCATTCCTGAAAGTCAAGTAGGAAAGAAATCACTTCCATTTTTTCCTCTCAGTCTCATGATCTGGGCTCAGTTTCTAGTGATAAAAACTCAAGAGAAAAAATTGATGTCAGCCTTCAAATGGGCTCATAATAGGAGATGATACCTGGTTATTGCTGAAAATAACGTCATCGAACTTATAATTCTGTTTTTTTTTTTTTTTCTGATCTCTAGCAAGAACAGAAAGTCTCCCTTCCAATATATAACCTGCACTCTTAAGTCTGTGTTAATTGTTCCTTGCTTGACACAAAAGGTCTGAAGCAGAGGCACCCAGGGAAGAAAGCATTATGAGAACAGTCAGATTAGATTTGTGAAGACAATTAAGCTGAATTCTTTATGGCTTCTTCTTATTCTTAGCTTTGAAATATTTCTTGCCGTTGAGTCATTTGGGTTCCTGGTAGCATTGCTGAGGGAAAAAAAAAAAAAAAAGAAAGATATTTATTAAACAAACAAACAGGAACAAAGTAATAAATCTAGTTCTGTTCATACTATGCGAAAACAAATTGAACACTATAAAAGTTTGTGTTGTTTGTGTTAGACTTTTTACAGAAAGTGTCTTCAGAATTTTCTTTCTTGCAAATATGTCCTTGCAGAGTGCTGTCAAAGTTTAATTACCCCCAGAGGACAGGTTACAGGTGATTAAATCAACTCACTCCAGAAAAGAATACTTTAAAACAATTTTGAGGGCTCTCTGGTTGTTACATGACCTTTGAGAAAAGTATTTTTACAATTGACATAGTTTGTGTTTTGTGGGAGGTTTATCTGGAGCAAAAATGAATTAGCATCCGCCTCTACAAAATTTGGGTTCAGATAACCTAAGAGTGCGTGGCTATTTGCTTTTCTGTTCTCATCAGGAGCGTCTTGAACTGGCAATTTCATTTCAGGGTTTCTCAGTTTCATCAGTGTGGCTATATGAATGAATGTGCATAGAGTTTATTCTCAAGAATAAGCACCGGGCCTTTGGGATTATGTCAAGGTGTATCCGGGTGTTGTATCTTAACATAAACAAAAAAAAAAAAAAAAAAAAAAATTAACAAAGCAAAACAAAAAAACAATGACTAAATGTTTGAGAAATCAAATGGAACAAATCCTTCTCTCAAAATGCACCAGCTACCCTGTGCACCTAAGAAACGCAGGGGTGAAGTTGATGCTGTCGGAAGTGCCTGCACATTCATGTACAGGAGAATCTTCGAAATGTTACCACAAACATGTGAGCTGCCTCTTCTGTGGTCTTCCTTGTCCTGCTGTCTATCCTGCCCTGCAGCACTGATTCCCTGGCCCTCCCTTGTAGGAAGTTCTAAGTTAGGAACTGTTTTGCCTCTGTCACTATTGTTTCACAGAGCATGTTGCATGGAACAGATTTTGAGTAAATGGTTGTTAATTAAGCAAAATGTTTCAGAGAAACAGATCATTGGGTTGGAGTTGGAATTTAACTATTCCATCATTCCTGGTGAGTTTCTGCACAAATTGGAGCAAATAAGTGAATCTGTCTGAATTTCAACCTTCTTCCCTATAAAAGAAAATATTTTCTTATCTTGATAAAGTATGTAGTATGCTCCTCTGTCCAATTAAACAAAGAATATTAAAATAATGTTTTTCAAAAATTCATAGGTAACTTGTTTCATCATCATATATTTATTTGATCAGCCTGGTTGAGGAACCAGAAAAGGTACATGAGTCCATCCTCACCCTCAATAAGCTCACTATGGAAATACAATTCTTAAAATAGATATTTCATATTTTGAGCATTATGCTTCACTTCAAAGCGTTTCACACATTTTAAATGCTGCTTATGGCTGTCATCTCTCGTGATGATGCCTATATTCTTTAAATTTGTGTGCTTTTTTTAAAAAACATAATTGAAAAGAATTAGGCAAATGAAAAAATTCAATAAAAACAATACTGACAACTATCTCATTATTCAGAAGAACAGACATCTTGAAATTAGAAATCTAATACTACTTTTTGACTATACGCACACATCTTTAATGTGTGTGGTTTCATAAGAATGAGTTAATATACCACTACTACGTTCAGGTCATACCATTTACACAAATGCATGTTCTGATTCAGATATTTTCATGTTCCTTTCAAATGTTAAACTCACTTCAATCTTACCATTTATTTAGTTACAAAATGTTAGGCCATACAGTGCACCATGATTTAAAGTCTGTATGTAAATAATTCTTTAAATTTTAGCGTATGACTTACATTTAAATGAGCAGATTTATTTCTAACATTATTTATAAAGTGAATTGGTTACTATATTTAGACATTTAGGAGACAAATTGTAAACTATTTGCTTTTTCTAACAAATAGTTTAAAAACTTTTTTGCAGTTGTAGATGGACAGAATGCCTTTATTTTATTTGTTTATTTTTATGTGATACTAAGGATCAAACCCAGTGATTCATACATGCTAGGCAAGTGCTCTGCCACTGAGCTACAGCGTCAGACTCTCTAGAAAATATTTTTGAAGTGTTATTATTATATAATGTAATAAGTGCCATATTTTTTGTCTCACTTTCTAATTCTCTTTCTCTCTTGAAACATTTGGATAAGGAAAGATCTATCCTAGTCTTGCTGCCAAAAGCCAGGGCTTGAACTCTCATTTTTTCTTCCTATTCCTTTTGCCGAGATATCATTAGCATACTAATCTCAGACATTGGGCTAGACAGGACCTCTTTTCACAGACTCAGACCTCTGTACCTTCAAATGTCTTCAAACAGTATATGATTCTGGAATGATTTCTTGAGGATGTGTTGGCAAATGTACTTCTGGATAATCAAAAATAGCTCGAATTTGTCCTTTGATAGGAGAGATTAGAATGAAGTATAATCATGATATTGTCAAAGAAAAATAGAGCTGCACATTAGTTAAAACAGTGAAAACAGGTTTTATTGAGTAGCTACTGACAGTAGGAAAAAGAATCTCATTCGGCTTGTGCAGAGGTGACAGTTTATTAAAAAGGAAGGATGAAGGAGGAGGGAGTGAGGAAGAGTGGGGCACGAGTAAAATAATTACAAAAGATTGGTCAATGTTAATGTCATTAGACCAGCTGAGATAACTAGATTGCAACTGTGAAAGTTAAGATTTTGTCCACCCCCCAAACTGGAGGACAGAGGCTTCATCCTTCCTGATGGTGACATTTCAAAGGAATGTCATTTGGGTCCTTTAGAGAGACATTCCTGAGACTCATATTTCACTCCAAGGGACACGGGAAAGCTTCACAATTGCAAATTCATTTTCCTTAAATGCTGTAAGAAAAGGAAATCAGGAATCCATCACCAGGTGTTGCTTAGAACAAATAGTAAATTCTCTTGGCAGAGTGGAGCCTGCCAGGACATACTAATGACATTAATGGCAGAGGTTGGGGGTGGGGGTGGCTGTGGTTATCCAGAGGAACATGATTTTAGGCTGATCAAAGTCATGGTAGAGTTTAGCAGTCTCACAGGGTTGGGATTATGTGCTGAGAGTCATGCAGATCTCCACAATTACAGAATTTCTGGAGTGCTCTGTTTCCTTGCCCTTTTCCTGTTCTGCCCTTCATGCAGTCACTTTGACATCATCACGGCAAGGTGTAGCCACCTGTCCACTTAAATCCTCCTTATTCCCGTCCTGCTGCAGTACATGTTCATCTCTAATTAGATGTACAAAGAGGGATGAATAGCACAGACAGAGGTGTGGCACAAGCGATAGGTCAGGAAATGTTTCAGGAAGCTCTAAAAGTTAGCTCACTCAGAGCAGTGATCTGAAGACTTCTGATTCATTCCCTACCTCGCACCTAGTCAAAACTGGTTCATATACGGAAACATTCCAGGCATGTGGATGGGGATAAAAATCCTCCAAAGTCTCATAAATCGTTTTCTTCATTTGTTTTCTGTGTTTTTTTTCTGCATAATATAATATCTAGCTCTAATATCTTTCATGCTTTTGTTTAATGGAAATTCATTCTGAAATTCACAAGATGCATTGTTAATCCCCATTCCCATTTTTGTTCGTGTGACCAAAATGGCATGACTATGGTAATATAATGGTGAGTTTCATATTTTAAAGACCATTTTCTCCTTTGTCAACTCATCTTATACATCTCTATCAAACTAACATCTGGAATGATATTTTTAACATGTCAGTCATTGGTTCAGACATCTACAAAGCTTTTTATTCTAACTCTACTTCTCTTTTGGCAAGAGAGAAGGACAAAGAGGGCTAACTGGAGGTATAGTGCTGACTTGTCCTATAAGTCTAATGCTGTTTCAGTTGACTGCCTTCAAGAACCTTCTGCTTACCCATCTCATTGATCACTAGCCCCATTATGACTGGTTAAAGTATAAGTCCACTTCCATGTGCCATTTGAACAGCTTGGATGTCAAAAGCATGCCTTTTATTGTGTTCAGCCAATGAGGATTCATACTACCACACCTGCTAAGTTCTCACATGCTTTGCACCTGAGTAGTGATATTAACCCAGGCCTTATCCTGATAACAATAATCCAAATACCAGTAGTGGCAGCAAAAGCAAGGAGTATGTATTCAAGTTGATGATGTGCCAGGCATCCTATTAAATACTTAAAATCTTACTTTATTTTTTCTTCAGATAAATAACATATGATAGGAACTATCATACTCTGTATTAAAAGGAGGAAGCTAAGCTCAGAATGGTAATGTTTTGAGCAAACACAACTCAGACTTGTCATTCAAGATTCTTAAATTTGAAAGTGTGAATTTCCCCTACATTCCAGAAGCTGTGAGAGTATAGGTGTGTGTCTTTAGTTCCTAATTCTGTAACTTCCCTTTGTTTTCTTCACATGCTTCCCAGTACCAGTGGATTGGTGTTACATCAATATCTAACGTGTTGGTATATGTTACGTTATGCACATATATTATATTATGCATGTATATTATATTATGTATGTGTAGGACCATTGTATTTTCTTAGTTGTTAAAAAAAAATAATTACATAGAAAATCTGAAATGCCAAACTCCATAGTCACCTCCTCTTCTCCCTAAAAAGTAATCATATGAATTCTTATCCTTGTAAAAATGGTTTCTTATCATCAAGTTCCTCAAGTGCCAGGGGATGGTATTAATCATTTCTGCATTTCTTTTTAGTGCTTCAACCAAGGACTGTAAAGTCATGGGGCTTCTGAGATAATAAGACAATTTTGTGCCTTAGATTACTCATCATTTCCCCAAGCTTAGAATGGAAATTGTCACATTGCTTCCCGTGCAACTTTTTTGTTGACAAAAATCCTCCAACAGCAAGTTAGCTGGGTATTCATACATTATATTCCACTCAGGTATAAAGACTTCTTTCTCTTCCTTTCATTAGAAGTTGGTCAAGAATAGGCTCATTTGTAGATAATTTTCTGTTCTCAGTGCAACTGTATTTCCAAAATGGGGCATAATCCTGATTCGGTGGTGAAAATTTCCTTTGTTGAAAATACATATTAGATTTGAATGGAACTTAGTTTATGCATGATATTAAATTCCAAAATAATTGAGCAGCTGCATCATTTGGAGAGAAATAATTCACTGTGCTTTCATGGTTCAAGTTTTAATAGTATGTCTGATTTGCCAAGATAAGAGCTCAAAGTCAGGGTTTTCTATAGAAATGATAGAAACTATATATAAGTTCTTTAAGTAAAAGTTTTAGATTAAGAGTTAAAAACGAAAGTTACTTTTCCCCATTTTTTGAAAAATTAAAGTCAGTTCCTAAAGTTTTTAGAAATTTCAAAAGAAAAAAAATTCCAGATCATTTTTTTGCTTAGTATAAATGATAAAAAATGGGTTGATTATAGTTCACCAGGAATTCCATATGCTGTAGAATACTTCTACTTTTTAAAAGAGATAGATGTTCTTTATTTAACAAAATTGGATTACATGTTATAATTAGTAACAGCATAATGAGACTTATACTACCCAACTCTATCTTCCTCTCTGTAGTATTTACAAAGAAAGAATTGCCAGTGTCATTCAATCAGGTGGTTCAAAACCAGGTTAATGGAGAGAGATATGCCACCAGTATTTGAAGTGAACAGTTTCAGACCCAGCAATTCCTTAAACTTACATTTCTAGAAAGCGATTCTTCTATAACAATAAGTCCCTGATTCTGGAGCTGACCTGAAAGATCCCATGTTAGGGAGATTTAGCCCTATAATTAAAACTACTTATAGAATATAACAAATAATGTGGCTTATGAATATCTTAAAATAACCATAAACTATCATAATCTTTCTTTTGTTTTTTACCCCATCACTCTCTTTCTTTTATATACTCCATCTGCTCCGTTTTTCTTTTTGAAAAGATTCCTAGTTTCTCAGATTAGACATCCAGACCCCATTCTTAACTGCTCTTCCCTCTCCATATCCATCCCAGTAACATGCCTATAAAAAAGTACTATGCTTATCCATTCTAAGGTTGCCTAAGCTTTCGTAATCAGAAAAACCATTTTAGAAAAATAGCTTCTCCAATTCTGTAAAGTTATTTCCACTTCTGTTAAGATTACTTCCATGCATTCTAGTGGGCTGTCCTCCTTCCCATCTTGACACTTTCAGTTGGATTGATCTTCACGTGCTTGACAACATGGTAACCTAGAATGGAAATGACAGTATCCTCCTACTTTACCAGTCCAATGCCATCTAATTCTTCAGACCAACTTTTACATTCAGAATTCAAATGACTACATTGTCTGACCAGCTACTTGCTCACAGGTTGCAAACTTGGGACCCAGAAAATTTTGATTCACAGAGCTTTTCATGTTTAGTGAATATGACAGTGACTTTCTCCCTGATTCAAGATACACAACTCTTTTACTTTGATTTACCCATGAAAATACTTTGTAACCCTTGTCTCATATTACCCATATTCTTCTAAGTCAACACTTGTTTAAAGAAACCTCTGAAGCTGTTGATCATGATTTCAATCTCAGGATATACTTATAATTTATTATTCCAAGGACTTTGTTATTATATTGTGTTGTCTTTTTCATTTTTCCTGGATATTGATCTAGATCCATCATTCAATATTTGCTTTTCTTTAGTTCTAAAATTATATGTATATAACATATTATATATGAAACATGATAGATATTATGCATAATATATGGTGTGTATTCAATATATGCAATTTGTATATTATATATTCACAATACATATATTGATCCACCCTCTCAAACATATATGACATAAGAAGGAAAATAATACAATAGAAAAATGTGAGAAATATCTTTGACTACCTTCTAGAAATTCTCACATAATAGTTTCTCTTCCTCTTTATCTTACTCTTATTTAGCACCTTTTGTATCCTTCACTATCAAAAAGGATTTTAAAACCATCTCTAAGGACATGAGTTTCTATTTTCTTTGAAACAATCAACTTCTGAAACTCAATTAGGTGCACAGGATATATTTTCCCCAAATGCTGAAAATAATGCTTTTTTCTCTCATCTCTCTTTAATATATTTTTCTGATACAATTGTTATGGTTCTTTGGACTCTGACATTCTTAAAATCATAGGTTCAGAAAGGTTTCATTTAAGAAGAAATGTGCATATCGAGCTCATCTTGCTTACTGCTTACTACCAAAGATCATGGAAAAAATAAAAGGGCTACCAGAAGACCCTGAGCAGTATGTAAAATCTAGCCCATAGGGTAGGGAGATTAAAATTCAAAAAGTTGACCATATGATGGCAAATTCCTTTTTCTGCCTGCCATTTTTTGTTGTTTTATGTTTCATTACATTGTTTTTTGCTCATTTTTTTCTTTTCTTCCAATAACTCTTTGTCTTCTGGAATTGTAAAGTGACATAGACAGAAAAAGTTCTGAAGAATAGACAGAAAAGAAGGAGGAGGAGAAGGAGACAGAGGAGGAGAAACTCTTCCTCTAGATAAAGGAATAAAATCTTAGTGTACAAGTACTAGGATGAAGCTATTTTGAGACTCATAGTACCATGCTGGGCAAATTCTGTTATCAAACTGAATATTTATGATGTAGACAGCAGAGCAGAGGTGGGGTGGTAGTAGGCAGCACCAGGAGCTCTCTTCTGTTGCTATTCTACACAAAATTGAACCAGTTACAGGATGTGCAAAATTCAATGGTTCTACTGAAATTTAAGGTTTTAGACCTTAAGTAGAAGAAGGACCACTGGGAAGACAAGAGTATAAAGAAGACAGACCATGGGGCAAAAGAAGGAATTCAAATCTAAATGAAGTCTTCAGTTCCATCTTGTATTGATCATGTATGGAACTGATCATAATCAACCATATAAAACTTTTGAATACTGGAAAATATTTGGATCATTACCAAATCCAAAGTGAACTCTGCATCACATATTGGATATACCAGAGTGCACAGCCAAGGTTTTGAACATGAAACTGTCATTGGAGCTATAGTTTGGAAAACCTGATTCAGAATTAGTGATCAAAATCAAAGTAATGTGATTGATTAGTAAAAAAGAAATTTTTTTTTTATTTATCTCAGAGATTTCAGTGGGGTTCAGAGTCTAAAAAGTACTCTAAAATATCTACAATGATCATGTTCCATGAATTAATTAGAAACATTCTTCAAGTGAATTGTGGTACAGAAAATTAACAAAGAAATAGAATTTTCAAAAAACAGAAAATTAACTATTAAAAAAATAATAGAAATTTTGAAATGAATGAAAAGTCCCAATGGTACAGTAGAGATAGCTTGGGAAAAAGACATCACGAACTCTAAAAAACAGTAAGAGATATTAAATTAAAAAAAAAACAATTTCAAAAATCCAAGTTCCAAAAAAAAAACTAATATATATATGTCATTAGAGGCTTATAGCAAGGAATACCACATAGATGCTGACAAAATATTTCAATGAACGATGGCTGAAATCTTTCCAAATTTGATAAAAGACAATTTTACAGATCTGAGAAACTCAGCCAACTGTAAGTAGGACAAACTTAAATGAACCATGCCCAGACACTTCCTCATCAAACTCCTGAAAACCAAGCACAAAGAAAAACTCTTATAAGCAGCCAAAGAAAATTAGCACATTCCATATCATGGGAATGATTTCAATGAATATAGTTTTCTAAACAGAATCAATGGAGGCAACACGAAATAGGACAGTATTTCTTAAAGTTCTAAGGAAAAAAAAAAAAAAGAGAAACCTAGAACCCACCATCAAGCCAAGTTATACTTTAGGAATTAAAGTGGAATATATACTCAAAGGAAAAAAGAAGAAGATAATTTGTCAATTGTAGAAGTCATTGGAAAGAATTCAAACAGAGCTTCAGAAGGAAGAGACAAGGAGGGAAATTTGGGAACTCAGGAAGAAGTAAGTTGTTTGTGCATAGGTGTAAATATCTGGACAAATGTAATTGACTCTTTTGTCTCTTACAAAATTCTTTAAAAATATATATGACTATCGAAAGAAAAAGTATAATGTTGTCTGATGGTTTTTCCAGAGGATATAGTTGAAATATATATGCGACAACTAAAACAAAATGGAAAGTGTAATGAATACATATGACTTCATGGTTTCATATTTTATTTATGGTTAAATATGAAGAACCTTCATTTTAGTTTACTGTAGGTTTAAAAAAATTCTGTTCTTGGATAGGAAGACAAAGTAATTACAATGCCAACTCTCCCCCAAACTGGTTCAATAAACTTATCATTGAAATATCCAAAGGTAATTCTGTAGGTACAAATGAATTGATGCCAAAATTTATATAAAAAGAGAAGTGAATTAGAAAAGTAAATTATTTTAAAAACAATTTTTAAAAAGAACAAAGTTAAAAACTCACACTTCTCAATTTTAAGACTTAGAAAAAAGCTTTAGTAATAAGGGTTGTGTGGTATTAGAAAAAGGAAAGATACCCAAAACAATGACACACTGATCGATAGTGCAGAAATAGAAGCAAATCTCGTTAATTCATTTCTTAAAATGCTTCAGAAACAATTCAACAGAAAAAGCCATCTTCTCAACAAGTAGTTCTGGAATTGTTTGGTATACACATACAAAAAAAAGTGCTCTGATCTAAATTTCATACTGTTTATGAAAATTAATTCTAAATGGATCATAGATTTTACTGCAAAACAAGTTTGAGAAGAAGACATAAAAAATTATTTGTGACATCAAGTTAGGCAAATTATCTTATTTATAAAAGTAAAATCATGAGGAGTGAAAAGAAAGAAAATAATGATAAACTGAACTTAACAAAATTTAAAAATATTTGTTCTGTGAAAGGACATATAAAGACAAGTCATAGACCAGGAAAAAAATAAATAAAAAAAAAACACAGAAAGTACTTTCAAATCACATACCTAACAAAAGTCTTGCATATTCAGGAAAAATAAAGAGAGAAAATAAATTACCTTACAACTTAGAAAGGCAAAATATGTGAACAGGTGCTTCACTAAAGAAAATACATTGATAGAAGTTATGCATATTAAAAGGATGCTCAACATTAGTTAGTCTTTTCAGAAATGCAAATTAAAACCAGCATGATATAGAAACACATACCTATTAGAATGGCTAAAATAAAATTTTTTAAATGACAGTACCAATTGCTGCCAAGGATATAGAATAATTATAATTCCCACTCATTGATGGTGAGAATTACAAAAAAAATAGTCACTCTAGAAAACTGCAATTTTCTTATTAAAGTACATATATATCTACCACAGGATCTAGCAATCCCTCTTCCAGGCATTTATCCTAGAGAAATGACCATTTATATTCAAATGAAAATCTGCCCATGGATATTTTTAGCAGCATTGTCTCATTCACCAACATTTGGGAGAAGAAAATGTTCTTCCACATTTGGTAAATAATCCTATTGTGACATGATGAGATACTGCCCAGCGTTAAAAAACAAGTTGTTAATAAGCACAACCACATGATGAACTTTAAATACATTATACTAAGTGAAAGAAGGCAGTTTCAAAATATTATATTATCTTATTCTAATTATATTACATTCTGGATAAGATAATATTATAGATAGCTCCAGGTTACATGGAGTTAGAAGACGGGGGGAGGGCACAACAAAAGGGAAATTTGGGGTGCTGTGGAATCATTCTATTTCTTATCTGTTGTAGTACATACACAATTATGCATAGGCTCAAATTTGCACAAACCTAAATGAACTAACTGCACATCAGAGCAGTGATTTCTACCACTTATTAATTTGAAATTTTCTTTATATTATTTGCAAGAGAAATCACATGTAAATAAATATATGTACCCATGCATGCATATCAATGGGGACCCAGAAGACCAGATTACAGGGTACTTGTGAGGTTTCAGATGGAAATGAGGATTCTTTTGGGCATTGGACTAGAGGCCATTCATGTTTCATTATATACAGCAAGAACTTGTCTACATTTTTCTCATGTCCTGAGACTTAGTGTGATGCTGAATTTAAAAATGATGGATTAATTAATCTGATGGATAAATTTTCAAGGCAGCATGGCATTCAGTCAGTGGCATGGTTTTTTTCTGGCAGCATTTAGACAGTTTTTCTGTGAAAATTGGAAAAAGAAAAAGGAACTGAAGGTTTTTTTAAAATCTGCAGATGACCAGAAAGGTGCATATAAAACTGGGGCCAAGGAGGTTGTGGTTGTTAAAGTGATTGTAGCCACTAAAGAAATGCTAAGCACTTTTCACAGAGACAATAGGAAAGCTGCCTGGGGTGGGGGGCAGGGGGGCATCTTAGGAATTTTCAAGACTATACCCATGGCAAGCTCAAGGGTGTAGAAGGGAAAATTCCTTTAAAAAGAGGACTTGGGGGACCTTGTTTGCACACTGGGGGCCTAGGAAGTTATTTCACCAGGCTCAGCTCTCCAGACACTCCAAAGTCAAGGAGGTCGACACAGCTGTGAATCCAGTGGACCAAAGGATTGCACAGACTTGCAACAGATCTTGGCATCATCCACATGGTGCTGGTTCTGCAGAAATCCTGGATGCTGGAATTAAGAGGTCATGGAAGCTTCCACGGAGATTTCAAAGGAAGATCTGGGAAGCCAGGCAAAATATATCAGGGTCAGTCTTTGCAGACTGCTCTGGACAGTGTGATATATAAAGATGTGAAGGTGAAGCTGAATCTAGAATAGATACCCAGTAATTAAGAAATGTCAGAACATGAACTGCCTGATGGGTAATACTGTGGGCTGTGGAGAGAGTCAGGCTAAAAACGATCCAATCTGTACTGTAACCAGGGAGGTCAAATGAGTAGGACTGCCCAAACACTCTGGAAAGAACATGTCACAGCCAGATGTCCTAGATGCTGTACATGGAGTTACAATACCTGTTCACCCAACTGGATTTTGGTCTTGTTTTGGTCCCATCCCTTCTTTCTATTCCCCTATTCCTTCCTTTTGGAATGGGGGATGTTTGCTTGATTCCACTGTATATTGGATATATTTAACTTGCTTAGATTTTTACAGGAGCTTACATCTCAGAGTTTGCCTTGAGCCTCAGGTAAAACTTTGGACTTGGACTTTTGGGCAATGCCCAAACTGCTATGATTACGGGACTATTGGCTATGGATTAAGTGCATTTGGCATTTTGAGATGGACATGAGACTTTGTGGGTCCAGAGCAGAATATTATGGTTTGGTTTAATATGAGGTGCTCCAAATCTCCTGTGTTGATGCAGGAAAATCAAGAGATGAAATGATTAGACTCTGAAAGTTGTCACCTAATCAGTCCGTCCTAGTTTGAACAGACTGGGTGGTAACTGTAGGTCAGAGTTGCATGGCTGGGGGAGGTGGGTCATTGGGGGTGTGCCTTGGAAGAGTTCTTCTTCCCTGTAACCACTATCTCTTCTGTCTCTCTGCTTCTTGGCTGCCATGAACGGATCAGTGCCTTTCTGTGACACCCTGCTGCTATGAAATGCTCCCTCACTTTGTGCCTCAGCAATGAACTTGGCTGTCTATGCACCAAGACATCTGAAACCATGAGTCCAAAATAAACTTTTTTCTCCACTAAGCTGATCTTGTTAGGTACTTTGGTCATAGTGATGCAAAGTTGACTAACACATTTTTACAAGTAAGTTAACTTAAATATTTTTGTGCATGGTTCAATAATTGAAGTGCTAACAAAAAAAAAATTAAAGTCTTGTGTCCTCTAAACAAATGTCATTTCAGCATATTTTCTTCTTACTTGTGAATATTTATATGTTCCCAATATCTCGTATAGCAGAAAACACTATATTACTAAATACATATTGCCTTGATAATTAAAGTTTCAATTCACTTTATTACTAAGACAGTCATAACATTAAGATATCTTAAACTCAATAAGTAGTATATCCTTTCCTTATTTGAGTCTAGAGACAGGAAGTCCAAAGACATGGCAAATCTACCTGTGGAATCAAGATCTTTCTGGTTTACTTTCCATGTCTGAATCCAATTTCCAATGTTAATTCAAAGTCCACTATGGCTAATCTAAATCTAGCTCTTCTGTTCACAGTGCAATCCCAAATAAAAAGAAAGATAATGATAAGCTGCAGGTGAGTAGTGATTGTCTTTTAAACTAAAGTTACAAAAATCAATCATCAATCTTCTCTCACCCCCAGCCCCCGCAACTCGAATCTATATCATCATCCACTAATTAGAGAAAACATTCAGCCTTTGTTTATTTTGGCATTGGCTTATTTCACTTAGCATGATAATCTCCAATTCCATCCATTTATCTGCAAATGCCATAATATTATTCTTTGGAAGTCTGTAAAAATTTAAAAAATAAATTAAAAAAAGCAAAAATTATCAAACACCTAACATTTTTGCCCAAATCACCCTTATTAAAAATTATTGGTACAGTAATATCTGTGAAATATTAGTTTGCAAAAGGTAATTTTTATTTTGGAAATCTCTGGTCCATATAAAAGTAAGTAGTTATATTTTGATGGAAAAGAGGACAACAGATTCTGGAATCATTTAATCATTTCTGTTGCACTTGTTGTTTAGTATTATTGCCTATTTAAGTGCTTTGAGAGATAGTAATATTGCCATTACTGGCTAATTATCTAAGTAGTCATCAAGTATTTTGACACTGTAGGTAAAATTATTTGAAACTGATGGCATGTAATGAGCACTGCTAATTTTGTGGGAAGAAAAGATAAATTTCTACACTTACAGTATACAAATATTCAAATAATGAATTTTTGTTTTGTCGCTTGAAATACACACACCAACCTTGGAACACTTTGTATAGAAAGTTAGACCAATGCTATAATATGATATGATATAGGAAAATATCCCTATGTATTTACAAAAGCAGTTTAATCATAACGGTGCCCTGCTCTTTCTTCTAAGAACAGAAAAAAATATCATATTTTAAGAAAGACAGTATTCTCCAATTCATATATTTTTAAGAAGAAAATCTATGCCTATTTGCAACATAACCTCACAGTTCAAAGAAAGACAATATTAAAAATTGGTGATGCCCCTCAAATGAGTGGTCCGACAAGGTCTGATTCCAGAGAGTGACAATTTGGCATAGGAAACAGTAAGAAGGAAAACAGCCCCTTCTTTCATACCTAGACATTCTAAATTATGATAGAAGACACAGTTAAATGGCAGAAATAAAGCATTTTCCAGGAAAAACATTACGGCAAAAATGAGAATAGTTGGGAAGTGAGCCATCACCTTCCTGCTATGAATATGGAATTATAAATATGACCTCCGCAGTCAATTCTTCTGGCAACTCTTAGCCTTCAGCAGAAGTATCACACCTCATTACTTAGAATTTCCACCTTCTTTTAAAGATCTTCCACGTTCTTCCAATAATTCAATATTTTTTAAGCCACCAAAAAAGTTTGTTTTCATTTATTTCAATGGAAGAGAGCAGAGGTTTATCTTCAGCTCTTAAGGTCAGCATGGACTCTTAGAAGAGCATCCTAGTTCTCAAAATGTTGAGATACATTACTTCAAATTTAGAAAGTAAATAACACAAAACAAAACAAAAACCCTTATGGCTATTTGGGGATGAACCTAAAAAGAAATTTACATGTTCCAAGTGATCTTTTCAGCATGTTACTTCATTACAACAAAATGCCCACTTATCTGTAAAGCAGGAATAGGAAGGATATTCTGAAAACTAAGGGTGGATTAATTTGTCTTGTGTCTTGGAATAACTGGCTGGAAATAAGAGCTTGGAATATATTGGTTTCCTCTGCACTACTGAATGATAAACTGGTCAAGTCAAGTTCTTATCTTTGACCTGTTTAAGCTTTGACATTTCCACTGAATATAATAAGCACTCAATTATTCAAAATTCATTCCACAAATACTTGCTGAATACCACTTATATGTTAGGAAGTTTTTTAGGCATTGTTATTGATTTTTCTTCTTAAAGAACATGGGAAA
Source organism: Glaucomys volans (assembly GCA_020662805.1). Lineage (NCBI taxonomy): Eukaryota > Metazoa > Chordata > Mammalia > Rodentia > Sciuridae > Glaucomys > Glaucomys volans. The sequence continues at coordinate 226,537 of JAJEJO010001673.1, forward strand.
ACTAGTAGATAGTCTAAGACTCATGATACTCAGGTTTGGGTTTTGATTAGGCCATGCCCTAACCTCTGTGATTTTAAAATACAGGCTTCATTTCTCTGTCCATCTGCTTTGCTTGCTGGAGGACGAGGGTGAATCAAAACAATACAGAAGATTGACTTAAGTATTAACACCATATCATCCGGGGCATGGTGGCGTAAACCTATAATTTCAGTCTTGGGAATCTGAGGCAGGACTCCAAGTCCGAGGCCAGTGCAGCAACTTAGGGAGACCCTGCCTCAAAAACATAAAAAGGGAGCAGAGCTGGGGATGTAACTCAGTGACAAAGTGCCTTTGGGTTCAAATTCCAGTACCGTACTTCTCCCAAGCCCTTATATTGTTACAATAGCATGTTGCATAGGTATATCCTCATCTACTTCATGGACCAATACATTTATTTGCATGTTTGTATCTAGACCAGGGAAATTTTACAAAGTTTAGTGTTTCCTAAAGGTCATTCAGAAGCATATGCTGATTTGACTCACAAAATACATTTTTGTAACAAGCAATCAGTGCATAGGGCATCTTATCTCAGTATCTTTTAATTTAAAACATTACACAGGATTGACTTCCTCTCTAACCTTTAGTTCTCCTGGCTTCTGATGACCAAGTATTTGATATCAAAAGGGGAGAGTTTACTTTTGTGACCACATTATTTATACTTCCATTCATTTCTATATGAAGCAGTAATGTCCTCAGCGGGAATCCAAACCTCCTGTCATTAACAGGGCTCTCCTGGTAATCACATCAGGGTACTTTGAAACTACGCAAGGTGGTCTGCTAGTAAATTATGCAGACATCTATATTTTTCATTTTCTTTGGACAGTTAATTTATGTTTACCATAAATATAAATCTTTCATGGATGTAACTACTTTTAGTCCAAGGCTATATGGAATATTTATTACCCCAGTAAAGCCCTGTTTGTCTTTCCTTCTGTCATCAGAACTGTGTTGGCAGGTTAATAACGGATGCTGAGCAGGCAGCATGCAGAGTATGCTGTCTGCCATAAGGTCCCCGAAGCAGGAAGGCCATGCCAGCATATGCGTGTTCCAGGACAGAGGAGAATCCTGTCTCCTCCTGCATGTCAACAGATTGTGTCAAGGAAGACAAAAGTATATCTAAAGGCTACTCAGAGGAGAGAGCTGTCAAAAAGCAAATGATTCTTAGGTATCTTCAAAAACCAGACTTATGGTATAAGATGTCCTGTGGTTGGAAAAATATCACTAGATGTGAGAAAAAGACATTATCGAGAAGAAAACAAAGACAGCAGAATTTGGTGATAGTGGTTCAAAGCACGTCCTGATATACTGAAAGCCATAGTAAGAGTTTCCAAACATCAGAACTCAGAAGCTGATTTTAAGAGGAAATCGTGCACATCAACAGTCAGTTCAGGTGTCCTTTGGACATCCGGAAGCCACGCAGGTATCAATCACAACTCTGAGAAGTCTCTACAAACAAGGAAGTTACAGAGAGATTGGAAAGTGAGACAAATCAATCATTCAACTCATGAGGAGGAGAAGTTGCTATGGAAACTGTCCCACCGATTCTCTTAATATTAACAACTCAGTCCCTGACATAGAAAACAACTGGGAATGCCAGATGCCTTTTTGATAGATTGCCTTATTTCATGAAGTCTTTACCCCTGCTACCCTCCATTTATATATGCTAGTCAGTGGAATGTTGGGGTCTTTTATTAAAAGGGAATTCCAATCTTACCTCTTCTGTCGATTGCACTAGAATTAGGAACCTAATACAAGCTGATCCAGTCAGAATCATTTTCTTAGTAACTTAGCAATTGGATTTGAATGAGATTTTTGTCTCTCTTTGAGTGACTGGTTACCTCCCATATAGATTAGGGATTATGCACGGGCATGTGGCATTGTGTGGGCATCTTGGGCAGTATGAAACAAAGAAGCAGAAAAAAATCAGTCTGGACAATGAAGAATTAAACAGTCATGCAGGAAGCAAGAAGGGGTGGTGGGGAGGGACTGCTCATGTCATGGGATTCCTTGATTTTGGTTTATGTTTTGACAAAATGTTTGGGTTCCTTGGAATATCATAGGCTCTTATAACACATTTTATTCAGTATTTTAACTTAATTTGAAGTTTTAAGTTTCAGAAAATAAGTCTTACATAATGTACAGAAGAGAGAGACACTGGAGGACTAGGATAATAAGTCTTACTTTATCAGGTTTGTCAGTAGGAGTTAAGATTGTTCTAACTTTAATAAGGTCTATGTTGGACCACATTCTGGGTTGGTGATAAGGAACGTGAATTCAAAACAATTCAAATTCAAATTTGTCCTTGGGTTACCTGTTTCTGAATCTGGGGCTTAAATGCATGGCTTGATTTCTAAAAGCATTTCTATCTTCAGAACTAAGGCAGAAACAAACTTCCAGTAAGTGCTGAAATTCACTCAACAAAGAACTGGTTCATGCAATAATCAAATTTACACCACCACCCTGCCTATCAAGATGAGGAATCAAAGTTCAGGACAGCATCATTCCATGGTGAGATTCCAGAATTTTCAACAACTCTGTGACTACACATACTACATATAACTCTTTCCCCATAAGTTTTCATTTGCCCCAAAGTACCATTTTATTGAATATCTTCTATCTGTTGTCACTATAACAAATGTTTTATCTGTAATGTCTAATATCTCTGTGATTATCTTGAAGCCTCCTATGTTCAACAAGATTAATGTATATTTAAGAAGACCAGTAATTAGAGAAATAAATGCAATGCAGTAACAATGCTTATTCTAATCAGTAATTGTCAAGTTCACTGAGTACTATGAGAATGTGCTAGAATGTGCTAGATAGCACAGTTCTACAGGTAGTTTAGGCTTCTTGAAGAGAATTTTGTGGTGGACTTTAAAATGGAATAGGGATTTGGGATATTTTAGCCATTTTGACTAGTAGCTTCCTTTCGCATTTATTCAGAGTGGAAGTTCTGGGCATGTATTGGTTTGCTAGAGCTCATTAACCTAGTACCACAAACTGGGAAGCTTAAGTAACAGAATTAGACTTTTTTACAGTTATGGAAGCTAAAAATCCAACACTGGAATATTCATCTGAAATCTATTCAAGACTTTTACCTAATGCGTGGGGAGTGTTGCAAACTTTGACTCGGAACATCATTCCATCCTGTACCGCCTTCTTATGGCATTTGTCCTGTGTGTGTCTTTATGTCCAATTTTCTGCTTTAAATGAAAATCTTCATATTGGTTTAGAGTTTCCTCTAATGATCTCATCATAACTGATCTAATTATATCTGTTAAGTACCCTATTTCTATGGAAGTTCACATCCTGGAGAGGGTCAGGAGGTAGGAATTCCACGTGTGAACTTCAGGAGGGGGTTACAATTCAACTCATAACAAGATATTTTCATAGTCTTTCATCTCAACCCTCTGCCTGGAAATTGGTCAGAATACCTATTCACCACCTCCACTTCATCCCTAGTATCAAGTCCCCATCTTCTAGCTGTCTTCTGCCTTTTCTCTCCTTAATTGCCTCCACATTTCTGTATCTCTTATAGTTTTGTCTCTGGAGTGAGAGAGATTCTGCAGATTCAGTTTTATTCAGGAAAGAGGTTTTGCTGACTACATCACTTCGGCCTGTTCTGGATGATTAAATTTCTCTTATATTCTGACCAGGCCATAAATCCAGCATTATTTTTCAGGCAATTGCAAAATTGTTCTGTTCACATCTTTTGTCAAGGAATAAACCAATCAGTAAATTTTACTGGGAAGAGAGTCTGTCTCATAAATTTCTTTTACAAACATCATAAACAGTCATGCTAGGAAGGAACCAATTTTAATTCATTATTTTAAGTCTATGTCACTCTTTTTTTACAAAGATATTTAAAGCTCTGTTTTGGCCAACTTCCACATTTAATACTGAATTTCTTGAGATTGCTGAATCAGCCTATTAAGCCTATTAATGCCTACAGTGTGTTTTCTTTAGATGTGATAATAAGATTGAAACATTTTGATTGCTTTGCTTTTTCCAACGTTTGGAACACCCAAACCACTTACCACACACGTGAAACAAACAAAAACAAAAAGACACAAAAAACTAATAAGGGGGATATCTAGCAGACTCTTTGTGATTAAGGAAAAAAGTAAAGCTCTTTTTATTATCACATTCCTCAACCTCTTTCCCAACACTGAACTTCTACATTTGCCTAACACTCTGGGTTGTATAGTTTCATATAAAGTAGAGCTTAACAGCACTTATTTATCTTTAGATATTTGATTATATCATTGATCCTAAAATCATTCCCACTTTCCATCGGTGCCCTATACCTACTTTCCAATTAACCTACACACAAATCCTTCATAGCCACTTCAGTGGTTGGCCAAGTGTGCTTCGGAGCCTTTAAAGAAAACAATTGTATGCATTTAGGATTATAAAAAAATAAAAAGTGAGGGTTACTCAGAAATAAGAGAAAATTCTTTTCATAACCATATGTGATAATCAAGAATACATTAGTTAACTAGCTCTATGATTGCTTAAGTGGAGCAAATGTATTTCATTTTCATAACAATAGAAACTTTAATGTGCATTTTATCTGTTAGGTTTCAATCTCTATAAAGGAGCTGTCCTTAATCTTCTTTATGCCACAGCAAATAATGTTTCACTTTATTTTGATCACCCAAAAAGTAAAGGCGATTTATCTCAAATCTCATTTTTAATTTTTTAGTAAATGTTCAAAATCGAATCTCTGCATATATTACAATGATCTTTACATGGCCATTCTGGAGTGCTGAACACACTAAATTTCACCAAACCAGCCTGGTGTGCTTGGACAATAAGTTTGGCCCAAACTAGCCTCTGTACCTAGCGAGCTGCATCATAGCTTGACTGTAAATGAATTTAAAAGTAACCTTAGAGTATTCTGTTGTAACCAAGCAACTAAGTCTTAGCCAATCATAGCAGTTGAGCTTTAGTCAATCACAGGCTGCTAACCTGACAAGACCAGTCCATGTAAGGAAAAAGGCAACTGTAGCTAATCAGATTGTTTCAATATGCCACTTCCTCTTTCTAGCTATAAAAATAGCCTTTTTCTGTGATTGTGGGGCTGCATTCTGAACAATCTTTGATATGGAGTACCATCTGGTTTACTTGCTTGATAATTAAACTTTATTAAACTTGTCTGATTTTTCTTTCAAGAGAAGACACATTATCCTTTGGGCTGGGAAACAATAGAACAGAAACATGAATAATAAATGAACTGAGTTGAGTTTTGAAGAGTGACTCTGATGAAAACCATAGACTCCAGGTGAAAATTATGTGTCAGCGTAGGTTCTTTGTAACAAATGTAAGACTCTAGTGGAGGGTATTGGTGTTGGTAAGACTGCATGAGAGAGGGCAAGGATACGTGGACCTCTGTACCTTCTGCTTCATGTTGTCATGAAGCTAAACCTGCTCTACAAATAAAAGTCTGTAAAAAATGAGAATCAATTAGATACCTGCTATAGCAACTCAAATAAATTATGAAAAATGTCATTAAAATTGAGTTTTGAAGGAGTTGAGGTGGCCGAGAATACTAACCCACAACCTTTAGATGATTGCTACTAGGAAATATTTTAAACTCATTACTGAGGAAATGAATTTTAAACTCATTACTGAGGAAAATTTCAGGAGAAGTCTTAATTATTTTAGCACAAAAATGATGTATTTTCAGGAAATCCTAATTTATAAAATTATGTAATTTGCTGAAAAAAGAGTAGTGGGTGAGAACATAAACCTTGGTTTTCATATAGTTTCTTGTTACAGACAAGAAAATCTAGGTTTTTTGCAATAGAGCAAAAGTCCTAAGGATGTTGATAAAAGATCTACAACCAACGCTTCTGGGTTATAGACAGATGCTCATCCAATGGAGTCTTTGATACATTTGATGACTTTCTAAAGATAACTAGTTCATTTAATTGGGAAAATATGGAAAATAAATCATTAGACCCAGGAAGCTATTCCAATGGAATTGATTCATAAAATTTTATGAGATTATAAACTTCAAGTTGTATAAATGAGGAAACCCAGGGCAATACAAGTAATTCAATCATAGTTACTCAGAAAGAGAATGACTGATCTAGAGATAGAAACAAGTTCTGCTTTCTGACTTATCACGCAGAAAGGAAACAGGACAACATCTTTTCAATGATTAAAAATAAAAAAGACCCCTAAAGAAAATTGTCTTAGTCTTTTCAGGTTACTGTCTTGAAACATCATAGACTAAGTAACTTATAGACAACAGATATTTATTGCTTACATGCAAGATGACATTCATTTCATTTTAATAACTCCTAAATCTGGACTAGTTCCAGAATCAACTTTAAATAAAGTCCAAAATTTTTCCTAGGTTTATCGCAATAGAGCCAAATCAGATAAAATTTGCAATATTTGGAAATTTGCAATATTCCAAATCAGATAAAAGTGAGATTCCAGGTAGGATTTATCTTGCTCTCCAGCAGTGAATCTATGAAATCAAATAAGTTATTTTGAATATATATATATATATATTCAAAACACATTGATAAGACAGGCATATGACACTCCCACTCAAAAAATAAATAGAAAAGGAGAGGAAAGGAGCATCATATTCCAAGTAAGTCTAAAACTGAACTGACATGGCAAGCCACATTATGTGTTAAGGCTCAATAATAATTTTTGACTCAATGTCCCAACTCCACACATAATGAAGGTGAGCTCCCAAGACTCTGGGAAGCTACTTACATGACTTTGCAGATGCCGTCGGGTCCTGGCTCTCATGGGTTGGCGTTGTGTGTGTGAAGCTCTCTTAAGAAGGCTGTCCTACTGTTACCTGGTAGCAGTGGTAGATTTCCCCTCATTGCTCCATTTAATACAGATAAAGAATTTTCCAAATTTTTAAATTTTGTTTCCCTTTTAATTAAAAATACTGTCTTAAAGTCATTTTCTCTCTTCCACATTTTACTAAAAGCATTAAAGAGAAGCCAACTTGCATCTTCAACATTTTGCCTAGAAATTCCTTTAGTCAAATAAATCCTGTTTTGTGACTCACAGGTTCTACTTTGCACAAAACACTAGGAGAACAACACAACTCAACTAATTTCTCTGGGAATGTGTTGTAAGGATAGCCTTTTCTCCAGTTTCCAATATCATGCTTCTTATTTCTGCCTGAGATCTCATCACAATGACTTTTATGATCCGTATTTCTACCCATATTCTGATAACAACTATGTAGGCACTCTACAGGAAGATGAAAGTCTTCTTTGCAGCACACTGTCTTCTTGCAGGCCCTCAAGGCATCACTCTTAATAGACTTGTCATGGTAATATAGAGTTTTTTCCTAGCATACACTTCAAAACTCTTCAAGCCTCTACCCATTACCCAGTTCCACAGCCACCTCCACATTTTTTGACTATTTTTTCAGCAGCATCCCCACTTCTTGGTACCAATTTTCTGTCATGTTCTGTTTGAATAGCTGTAATAAAAATACCATAAACTGCATACCTTATGAACAAGAGATGTTTATTTCTCACCATTCTGGAATCTGCATAGTTCAAGATCAAAACGGAGCTGCCAGTTCTGTGCCAGGCGAGGGCCATGTTCTGGTTCACAGAGGGTACTTTCTGTCTGAATCCTCACATACTGCAAGGAGTGAGTGAACTTCTGGGGGCCTAATTTATAAAGGCACAAATTCCACTAATGAGGACTCTGCACTCATGACCTGATGAAAACCCAAAGACCCCACCTCCCAATACCATCACCTTGAGGGTTAGATTTCAACAAGTACATTTGAAGGGCCACAGGGACACAACTATAGCAATACCTATCAGTAGAAGTAAGTAAAGTGTGATCCACAGAATTCCCAAGGTCTGTAATCTGGTTTCTCTTTCATTCATGGTATATGTTTATTTTGCTTTACTTCTTTTTTGTTATCATTTTTTTTTTGCTATAAATTTGACTTATGCTTATTTAAAATTTATGTTACACTATAAAATATAAGGGTAATACATTAGCAAGTATTCAGTGCTTCCCATAAAATAAGAAGTATACTATTTTCATGTTTTTCTATCACTTTTTTAAAGAAAGAGCAGGAGCAATGAAGAGAAAGAGAGAGAGGGAGAGAGATTTTTAATATATAAATTTTTAGTTGTAGGTGGACACAATACCTTTATTTTATTTTCATGGGGTGCTGAGGATTGAAACCCCATGTTAGGGGGGCACTCTACCACTGAGCCACAACCCAGCCCTTTTTCTATCATTTTTACAGCAATACTGATTGATTGCATTAGCCCCGATTTATGAAGCCATCTATTAAAGCTATAAAATATGTAGGTTAAGTATAGAGCAACTGCAATTCCAAAAAGTACGTAGACTGAAGATTAAATAGTGATTTTTGGAAAACCAAAGATCTTTACTTACATTTTTAAGTATTTGGAAAATCCCTTCTTATGCATTTATCCTGTGGAAACTTTGATAAATGCATTGTAATCCCTTGGTTTGATTCTGAACGTCAGGATACCTTTTGAAAAATTCTTAGGTTGTTAAATTGTGACAAGCAAACTATATTAAAATAAAGGAATCAGTTTCAAATACAATTTCACAAACAGCAAATTTAGTTGTTAAGAAAAAAAATCTATCAATACTTAAACTTGAAAGATATCTCCTTACTGGAAATGCGACGTGTAAGGTTTCACCTGCTCTATAGCTCAAGTTCATTTCACCAGATGTTGTATCTGCCTGCGAGGAACATAATAATCTTAATTATTTCATTTCTCAGTAAGGTTCCAGGTGCTTGACTGTAACCATAGTTATTATTTCCAAAAAAGAACATTATTTCTGTAGAAATACAGATGATAAATTAAATGAATTGATCTTTGAAATTGTATTAAGTATAGTAATTGTATGTATTACTCTTTCTTCACAAAAAGACTGAATAATTCATTCATTCAGGCTTTTCATAAATTTTTGAGTGTTTTTTGCATCCCACCTTATGATAAGCAGCAGGAATAGAAGGAATAGAAGCATGCATTTTTCCTTCAGGGAATCTGCAAACTATTGAGGTAGATAAATTTATTAAGAGATGATTTATAACACATTGAGATAAGACACAAAACTATAAAATATCAGAGAAGGAAATGTTTGTAATATGGTTATCAGAGCAATGGCAACCTTTTACATATTTTATTAGTGTGTATAATCATACATAATATTAGGGTTCATGTTGACATAATCATACAAATATGGGATGCAATTCACTCCACTTCAATCCCTAGTAATTCCCTTTTACCTCCCTCTGTCATTTCCTCTTTCTCTACTCTACTGGTCTTCCTTCTATTTATTTATAATTTTTTAAAATTAGTGCTTTATATATAGGTGTACATAAAAGTGAAATTCACTGTGATATATTCATATATATACATAATTTGTCAATTTCATTCCACCATTTCTCTCTTTTCCCATCCCTCCTCTGTTGCTCTTAGTCCCCTTTCTTTGCTCCACTGATCTCCCTCCTATTTTCATGGGATCTCCCCTGCCATGACTTTTCCCCTTATTTTGGTCTAGTGTCCACAGATAGAGAAAATATTCAAACCTTGACTTTCTGAGTCTGGCTTATTTTGCTTAGCATGATGTTCTCCAGTTCCATGCACTTACCAGCAAATGCCATAATTTCATTTGCTTCTTTAGGGTTGAATACAACTCCATTGTATATTAATACCACATTTTCTTAACCCATGTGTTGATAGATATCTGGACTGGTTCCAAAACTTGACCATTGTAAATTGCATGGTATTTTTTACATGTCCACAAAGTAGATAAGAGAACAATGCCTTCAGAGGAAGGTGTGGTGGTGTTCTGAAAGTGCTGCTCAGCTGTGAGAAATGAGATCAATGATGATCTACACTCCATCACTCTACACCACATCACAGAGCCTCTCTACCCATCCCACGTGCTTAACAAATGGTTTAATCAAAGTTGGGTACATGCAAGTTGGATGGGACAAATATGATGAAATATGAGAATAGAGAAATTGAACTTAGGAGAATATTGGAAAATTTTTATCAGATGATTAATGAATATACACCACTTTCACTAATTCATGGACATTATTGATAACCCACTCTGTGTGGGTGGCATTACTATAGGCATGAAGGGGAAAATAGATGACTTCTTCAAGAAGTTAGCAGTCCACATGAAAAAGATGAATAAATCCACAATCACAATAGACCATGGTGTGTGTACTTTAAAAAACCCACATGAGAGAAAGGAAAAAATTTTGTTTTGCAAATATTATTTTATTGAATCATCACCAGTTTCCTGTTCAGATAGTACTTTTAATAAACATTTTACAAATGAGATGAATAAGACTCAGGGAAATTAAGTAAGTCACCCATAATGTTACAGCAAATATGTCTCACAATCAGATCTGACCCAAAAGTCTAAACCCAAATCCCTGTTATAAAAATGCCTTCTTCGGACCAGGTAACAAAGGTATATAATTTTCCCAGACACAGAAAGATGGAATAAACAGGACTGAGAAAAGATCATGTTTTTTAAACAAATCATAATGTTTTCTCCGTGATGTAGCTGAATGTGTTTCGAACCTACTGTCCATTATTGATATTTTCTGGGAACAGAAGTGTGTTGTCCAATCTAAGTTGGGTTTCACCGAAGATGTATGTGCACATGTCCCATCCTGCTGAAATTGTTTCATAGCCCACTGCCTTCCTGCTATGCTCAGCCCTCGTATTAGAGGTTATTTATGCTCCTGGCTCATCATATTTTATCCACTATGACCACAGGAACGTACATGATCCTCATTGCTTGGCTCTGAAACATTTTTCATCTACTACCCTCCACTTTTAAAAAATAAAACAGTGAGTGTAACTGTACCTAAAGATGAATTTCTCACATCCAAAATGTGTGAACATTCCACAAATGAGCAGAGTGGGAAATATTAAGTCCATATTATGAAATAGAGTAAGTAGAGTTTGGAAAATTACCAATTCATAGTGTCTTTGGTTTCTCACCCATAAAATTTATATTCATGTTATTTGGGTTTTGAAACCTTTTCAAATGTAACAATATTAAGTTGATATGATGTACTGAGAAGTACCCTTGTAAAATAGGTTTGACTTAATGCTACTTGACATTTGTTTCAATCTTACAAAGCCTGAGTAATTTACTGATGTAAAAAAAAGATTAGAGTTTGGAAGACAGGAAAAAAAAGGAAGGAAGGAAGGGCAAAGGAAAGCAAAATAGGAAGGTGTTTTAATCAGCTTTTTTTTTCTTTTTTTCAGTGCTGTGACCAAAATATGTTACAAGAACAATTAGAAGAGAAAAAGTTTATTTTGGGGCTCATGGTTTTAGAAGTCTGTCTAGAGAAGGCCAACTCTTGCTTTGGACATGAGGTGAGGCAGAACATCATGGTGGACATGTGTGAAGGTGGAAAGTTGCTCAGGACATGGAAATAGGAAGTAGAGAGAGTAAGAGCCTCTCTTCTTAGAAAGGACAAAATATATTCCCCACCCATCTACAGTTATTGCCCAGCTAATCCTTATGAGGGGATTAATGCAGTGATTAGATCAAACTATCATAATCCAATTTCTCAACCTCTAAAATTTCTTGCATTGCCTCACACATGAGATTTTGGGGAACACTTCATATCTAAACCATAACAGAAGATAAAAGTAATTCAGTCCCACTCTGTCAGATGATACCATTGTCAATAAGGTATGGACTGCAAATAATTCAGAGTAAAAGAAATGTGTTGCTTTATTCTGTATTACATAAATAATTAATCCAATTTCCTTTTAACCACATCATATGGATAAAAAACAATAAATAATTTCAAAGAGAATATAAAATTATTTTTTAATTTCTTGGAATATTGATCTCCTCTTAATATAGAAATTCTTAACTCCAGTACTGCTTTTATTTTCACATCTGGGAATTCCACAAGGTTACAGTATTCTGACTACCTTCTTTTCCATACTCGATATTCATTTTGAGTTTCATCACCAAAGATCACTGTTAGTTTCAAAGAACATTACAATTTGAAATCAAGGCCAGTACTTTCACAGATTTGCTTTTATAAAATATGTTATTTTCTTTTAAATGCAATTTTCATTTTTTTATTGAAATTTGAGCTCAGGGCTTCTGATTCTAGCTAGAGAAGATAAGGATAAAAATAACTACTCAACACTAAGTAATTAGCTAATACCACCTAATTTTTAATGTCAAGTTACATATTTGATACTTACTACCATAAGTTGGTGATGTATATTCTACTTTTCTAATTTATTACTGCTGAGATCTGAATGACTATGTCCCTTAAAAAACATTGTATGTTCAACTCTAATGCCCAGTGTTTTGGTATTAAAAGCTGAGGTCATTAGGAGGAGACTAGGTCATAAGCATGGAGCCCTGATAAATGAGATTAACACTTTCAAAAAAGAGCCCTGAGGAAGTTTTTTGTTGTTGTTTGTTTGTTTTTTGCTTTTTTTTTTTATCCCTTCTACTAAGTGAGGGAAGATGAAAGGTGCATTCTCTGAAGCAGAGAGTACTCACCAGGCAATGCATCTTCTGGTATCTTGATGTTAAACTTCCTAGCCTCCAGAACTGTAAGCAATAAATTTCTGTTGTTCATAAATCACTCAGTCTAAGGCATTTTTGTTATAACAGCCTGAAGGTACTGAGAAAGTTACCATTAATATAAGTTTTATTAATAGAGGTGCGTAATTGACTTCTCTGCTCAGTGGAATAGTGTGGTATAGATGAAAGCACACATGAATAAAAAGATAGAAATCTTTGTTGAACAGTGTGATTGGAAAAATGACAAAATAAGCAGGAGAATGCATTAGAGAAACACTCATCCCATCAACAACTATGAGTTATTACACGGATACTGCAAATCTAATCAAAATACTAGAATTTATGTCAGATTATAAATGAATGAATGAATCATTTTCTTATCAATGTTTTCTTTTCCATAAGCACTTATGATGGAGTATGGAAAATGGAAGAGATAAGGTAAGTGAAATCAATTGTATTCTTTTAACATGGATTCTAAATCAAAGTAATATAAAATTTATAGCAATAAAAATAAATAACTAAATTCATTTCACCTATACTTATTTATTGTAAGGTTTCTATAGTAGCTAGGTTTTAGTCATTTTCCACCTCATTATATTTACAATTCACCTGAAGGTACAGACATAATTATAATTCATAGGTCAGGCCTCAGATAATGTATTTCTTCCTTGAAGGTCAAGTTGTATACAAAAAGCAAGTAAATTAAAGATCTACAACATAATATGATATCTTCAAATGTCCCAGAGTTCATAGGAGAGAGATCATCGAGAAATGATATGGTCACGAAAAAACTGCTGGGGAAAAGTTTTTCTAGATGTGTGTAGATGTTCACAACAACTCAGACATTAACAGACACTCAGCATTAATTTATGTGGTTGATGGTGTTTATTGCCCACATTATACAGAAGAGAACATGAGTCATAGTGGGCAGAATAACTGGTTCAAAGACAATGAGGTAAGAGTTATTTTACTTTGGGGCAAAACAAGGAATAAGTTGATGTTCAGATGATGTTCTTTTTTTATTTCAACTTTTTAAATTTTTACAGACTGCATTTTGATTCACTGTACACAAATGGGATACATTTTTTGTTTCTATGGTTGTGCATGATGTAGATTCATACCATTCATGTAATCATACATATACATACAGTAATGATGTCTGTCTCATTCCACCATTTTCATATCCCCACCCCCTCTCCCTCTCATTTCCCTCTATGTAATCTAAAGTTTCTCCGTTCTTCTCTCACCCACCATGCCCCCAACCCGATTATATGTCATCAACCACTTATCGGGAAAAACATTTGACCTTAGTTTTTTTGGGATTGGCTGATTTTACTTAGCATGATATTCTCCAATTCCATCCATTTATCTGCAAATGCCATAATATTATTCTTCTTTATGGCCAAATAATATTCCATTGTATATATATGCCACAGTTTCTTTAGCCATTCATCTGTTGAAGGGCATCTAGGTTGGTTCCACAGTCTAGCTATTGTGAATTGAGCTGCTATAAATATTGATGTGGCTGCGTCACTGTAGTATGCTCATTTTTAAGTCCTTAATGTGTATTGTTACCCTATCTACTCCACAGCTCCTAAAGCAAAGACTTTTTGCTGGAAGAAGTGAAATAAAAGCTTAGAGATGCATATTTTGACAGACACACAGGGGACAAACATGTAATATAGAATCAACATTTGAGAACAATTAACAGACTCATGAGTTGGAAGAGCTTAAGATGTGATTGAATTCTCCCTAAGGAACCCTTTGCTAAGCTGAGATTGTTAAATACCTAATTCTAAACGGTGTCAGTGTGGACAGGGAAGAAACCATAATCTTGACAGACAGGAGGAGTTGGAAGAAGCATTTTAATTGAAAACACAGAAAAAGGAATAAAAATATGTGCAGGACAATGACCTCGAGATGAGGATTGGACATCTACTGGGTATTAAGAACTATGATTATAAATAAATTACAACTTCTCTAATTTGCTCTTCTTGCTAAGACTCTATGAAAACCATTAGGGTTTCTAATCAATAAAATAAAAACAAGATGTTTCAGAGAATAACCTGCCTATGTGTTCACAGCTGAGAGGTGGGAGAAACCAATTCTTTCTTTCTCTAAATTTCTTTCCTATACCCCAGGGTATCCCTCTTGAGGCACTGCTAGATTTTTGATTAATTAAAATTATAAATGCCCAAATTGGCATAAGAAGGAAGTAAAATGACTTTTCTGATGGGCTTTCAAGTAAATAGAAAACTTACGTTATCAGAGCATTGATTACATTTTGTCACATGAGCCTTCATTGCAATATATCAGATTATCATTGATTGATTAATCTTCACTTTGTATTTTCTGCCCTTACTTCATCCTCTTCTTTTTTCTAGAACAGTCTGAATAGTTTCCAGATTGAACCCGAAAGCATTCTTTGTAAGAAGCTATGGCTAGAACATCCATCTTAACATTTTTTTTCCCCTTATGGAAATGCAGATTCTCTCTTGTGCAGAAAACTAATTAAAGTCCCTTCCCAACACAATATACAAACGGCACATAAATATTTAATGGCCTGGTTTAGCATTTTTATTAGGTTCTATGATACATCAAACTATACACTGTTTAAAAGCTGAATCTAAATGATATAGTGCTTTCAAAAACCCCATCATGCATGATGTATTTTACCAATAAAATTTAAAGAAAACATTTAGGCTGTACTGAGAATAAACTATTATTCTTTACTTATTCTATGACTTGAACTTGGGCATTCACCAATAACTCTTTATGCTTTTATTAGTTGTAAGTAGTAATGAATGAGCCATATAGGATATGAGATTGCCCAAGAACAGTACTGTGTAGGATGCCTAGTCCTGCCCATTGCCTATAGTGTTCAAAATATTTGACATTACTTTTTCAAAAGTCCAATCTTATAAATCTCGATTAGCTTCAACTATTGCCCTTCCCATTGTTTTTTCTTCCTTAATCTCCAGGCTTTCTTACCTCTAACTTTATTCCCTTTAAACTTCAGGAATTTTCAGATTTTTTTTTCAAGATTTCTAAATATCCTTGGACAAATTCTCAGCAATATCTCACCACCATTCTGAACGTCTGATCTCATCCATCACCATGGATTTTTCATACGTGTTCCTTGTCTTAGACAAACTGAGGTTTTCTCTTGAGATCTCAGTGGAAGCCTCCATGATCCTATTAACTCTTGTATTCTGCATGCCTGAGAAACTAGCATAAGAGGAATTGTTCCAAGGGAGGCCATGGCAAGAGTCATATGGAGGCTGCTCCACCCAGGTCTGCAATACCCTGAGTGAACTGATGGCTGAAACTGGAGAAATGAATCCTGTGGAAATGTGGGAGCAAGATGCCCCAGGGTTGTCTTCTCCAATCAAAGTCCTTGAAATGAGTTTATGATTATACCTTTGTTACAACACGGATCTTAAATGTCCCGCAAAGGTGCTTGTGCTATGTTTGGTCTTCAGCTTGTGGCATTATTGGGTGGTGGTGGAACTTTCAGGAGGTGGGAATCTAGTGACACAAAGTTAGGTCATTGGCTCATGTCCTTAAAGGGGGATGTTGTGACGCTGGCCCCTTCCTCTCTTTCTTTGTTCCCTGGTTGCCTTGAGATGAGCAGCATTGCTCCACTACATACTTCCCAACAATGTACTGTGCCACCTCACGCCTACAGCAACAGTTCCAAGTGAGGGTGGACTGGAACCTCTGAAATTGTGAGCCAAATAAATCTATCTTCCTTATGAGTTAGTTATCTCAAGATTTTTTTTTTATAGAAATGGAAAACTAACATGCCCTTTCAGCTTAAGATGCATGGGGTCCTGATTATTCCTGAGATGTTCTCCAGTCATCTCTCCTATTGTCCCTGTGCAAAGTATTTGGCTTCTTTTTAATGGTACTAATTTCTTTAGCAACTGCACCCTCCTTGCAGCACCTTTAGCCAAACTGCAAGCCTTTCAAATATATTCCTCTCTGATCATCTGTTCCAGGAGCTCAAGGTGATTTAGACTGAAAGAAAGTCAGTCATACCTATGCTCTTGCTTGAATGCTGTGCTACCTTGAAATTCCCTTCATCAGATTAACTAGTCTATTACATTCGTCACAGACTCAGTGTATGAACTAAATGCATTCACCTATTTGCCAAGGTGTAACAAGGGTAGCCTCTACCCCAAGTCCCAGGAGAGTTCTCCTTTCCATCTGAAAATTCACAGACACATCCTTTGCTGACTGTTTGTATCAGCATTCTGGTCCTGAGCCCTCACTAGGATCCCCCATTAGTTTCATTTACAGCTTTCTATGCTTTCCCTATCCTGCTTCTCCAAACTTTCCTAAACCCTTTCCACAAACCAGTTCTAACAGTTCTTTCATATCATCTTAAGTACACTTGAAGCAGGGCCCAATTATTGACCTAACTGCACAATTTTGTCTCTCTCCAACCTGTTCTTTTCTGAGTTATTCGTTCCTTTAATTTTTTCTTAAATTCTAGAATTGCAAATCTGATTGATAAGCATCCTGGAATGGAAACTGGAACTGCCCTGCAAGCAGTGGTAATATTCTTGCACCAATAAGACTCTACAGGACTAGCCTGAAAATAATGATCAACCAGATCAAGACTTTACCAAAATTGATACCTATGAAAACCTCCTTGATTCTTGCTTTTGTTCTTTCCCTATATAACTCCAAAGCTATTTTCCGATCCTCTAGAGACAGATTTTATACTGTCTCCCACATGTAACTGCACTGGGAATAAAGAAAGACACCTTTCTTCTTTCACCATTACCTTGTTTATTTTATCTTTCCCTTGGGGTAGTGGAGATACCTGATCTGTTTTTCACCAGAACTCTAGGATAGTCATATCAATAACTCTACCTGTTGGTACCAATATTCTGTGTTAGCCAGCTTTCCACCATTGTGACAAAATATCTAAAGAAGATGAACTTAAAAAGAGGAAAGGTTTATTTTGGCTCACAATATCAGAGGTTCCAGTGCACAATCAGTTGGCCCTGTTTCCTCTGTCTTGTGGTACCACAGTACATCATGGCAGGAGATTGTGGCAGAGGAGGCCTATTTACCTCATGGTGGCCAGGAAGCAAAGACAGAGACAGGAAGGGACTGATGTCCCAATATTCCCTTCAATGGCCTGCCCCCTATGATAAGTGCCTCCCATTTAACCCTGTATTGTAAAGGTTCTACCACCTCTTAGTGCCAGGAGACTAAGATTTCAGCATAGGCCTTTTGGGAATACTTACAAAAATCATAGCAGATTCCTTTCATGAGAATAATGAAGATCCTTTCTATTCACATCTTAGAGATTTTAAATTGTCAAAGGATGCTATGTTTTATGAACATCTCTTTTGCATTCTTTAAGGAAATTATGCGATTTTCCCGTCCAGTTGGTTCATATAAAAAATCACATTCATTGATGTTCAGATATTAAACTTACCTGGGATTTTTAAAATAAACACCACTTGAGCATGATATAACATCCTTTCATTAAAGTTGATATGCTAATATTTTGTTGACGGATTATTTCTGTTCATGAAGGATACTAGTCTCTAATGTTATGTTCTAATGTCTTTGAAATATGTTGACATCAAGATTATGATGAACTTTTCAAGTGAGTTGCTGAATATTTTCCTCTTGTATTTTCTGCATGTTCAATTGTAAGACTGCTTTTATTGTTTCATTGAGTAGTTGGTAGAATTCGACACTAAAAACCTTAGTACCTAGGGTTCTCTTTATTGAAAAGTTTTTGATACATATTCAACTTCTTTAACAAAATATAATATGATACTGGTTTTTTTTTCCTATTAATTTTAAATAGCGGTTTTCAGGAAATGTTTTCATATTATGTGGGTGTGCAAAATTATCATAACAATCTTATATTAGTCTTTATTATACTTTCACTGTACCAGAATCTGTCACGATACTAACTCATCATTTTTGTTATTGTTTAATACAGGTGGTATTTATTTGTATTTGGTCAGGATTCATAGGGAGTCCATCAAATGTATTTAAAGTATTCAAGACCTGATTTTGTTAATTTTATCTATCATTCATTATCTGTTGATCTTAGGTGTTATTGTTTGTTTGTTTGTTTGTTTGTTTGTTTTGGTGGTGCTGGGGATTAAACCCAGGGACTTGTACATGCTAGGCAAGCTCTCTATCAACTGAGCTATATCCCCAGCTAATCTTAGTTCTTATTCACTTATTAAAAAAATCATATTTAATTTTCTCCTTTATTCTTATCTTCATAAAGTAGAAACTTTGATCATTAGCTTTAAGGACTTTTCCATTTCTATTATGAGCATTTAAAGCTCTTAAATTCCCTCTAAGAGCTCAGTACCTAATTTCATTCCACAAATTGTAATTTGTTCTATTTTCATTATCATTCCATTCTGTGCATTTCCTAATTTCTCATCTTATTTCTTCATGATTTATTTAGAAGTATATTTTTTACTTTTAAAGTATGTTGGAATTTTCCATTATTATATTATTATAGACTTCTTGTTGCATTCAATTTTAATTAAAAGGAATCTCCAAAATTACAATATCTTAAAATTTATTGTGACTTATATAGCCAACTGTAAATGCTTTTTGAACAAAAGATTTAATGAATCCACTGTATTTAAAATTATGTTTATTCATATTACTTGGGCAAATATCAATTAGGTAAATGTAGCCGATATTGTTTTACTTAACTGATTGTTTTTGTCTCATCATGGCATGTTGTGAATGTCTCTGCCCCGCCAAAACTCATGTTGAGACTTGATCCTTGATGCAACGGTATTAAGAAGTGAGGACTTGGCCAGGCGTGGTGGTACATGCCTGTAATCGCAGCTGCTTGGGAAGCTAAGATAGGAGGATCTGGAGTCCAAAGCCAGCCTCAATGAAAGTGAGGCACTAACCAACTCAGTGAAAGCCTGAGCCCTACAAAATAGGACTTGGTATGTGGCTCAGTGGTTGAGTGTTTCTGAGTTCAATCCCCAGTACCCAAAAGGAAAAAAAAAAAAAGAAATGAGAACTTTAGCAAACGGTTAGACTAAACCCATGGATAGGTTTAGTACTTCAGAAAAGAAAGGCATTCTAGGACCTTAGAAATGGGTTTGAAGGAACTAGATGGGCCATCTTTCTCTTCCATGAAACAGCATTCATTCTGTTGCCCTTTCCACCATAGATGGATGCATCAAGAGGCACCATCTTGGAAGTGAAGAGCAGCCCTCTTCAGAAATCTGCTGGAGCCGTGAGTTTGGATTTACCAGTCTGCATAACTGTGAGAAAATAAACTAATTCATCATAAGTGACCAAGTTTCAGGAAATTTGAGGCAGCAGCAGGAAAAGACAAAGTCTTTCAATTAATCACTGAGAAAGTGAAATTCACATCTCCATGTCCTTTTGTGGACTTATTTGTTAAAATATTTAGTTCTGTCAGCTTTTCCTTCATGTGTTGTTAAGCTCTATTAATTAGTAGTCGGGCACTTATAGCTGTTTTGTCTTTGTGGTCACTTTAAAGAAAATATTTAATTTGATCATGAAAAAATATTTCCAACTGTGTCTGGGTATATGCTTTACGTTGAAGTCGAATTAACCTGAAATTAATATAGCTGCTTCTGGTTCTCATATTTATTATTTTCAAGCTGTCTGTCCTTATCTATAAAGTTCATATTTTGTACACTGCATATTGTTACATGGTTGAATATTGACGTTTTAAATCCAATCTGATGTGCTCTGTCCTTGAAAGGGACTGGGTAGCATGTGTTATTTGTGAGTTTTTAATTCTAGTTTTTGCTTTAAATTCCTCTACTAGCCCCCTTTTAGCTCCACTTTGCTGAGTTGTCTTTATATTAGTAGGTTTAGGAATTGCAATAGGCATCCTTTGTTGAAAAATACTTCATTTTATATTCCTTCATATAAAAGGAAAGAATCTTGTAAAAGTTTTGTGTAATTCTACTTATTTTCTTCTATCATTTTCATTTATGCTTTTGTGTCCTCTCTGTCATCACAAACTACAGTCCACTGGTATATTCATACTTCAAACAATTTTATGTGATTTTAATGATTAAGTGAGCAAAAGATATATAAATTGCATATTTTGAATTTATATTTTCACAATCCTGATGTTCCCCTTTCTTTCCTGTAAATCTGAGCTCTTATCTGTGTCCTTTCTCTTTTACCTTCATGTGATATAGATCTGTTGACAATAACTAATCTCAGTTTGTGTTTATCTGAAAAAATTGCTATTTTATTTTCCTCCTTGAAGGATATTTTAGCTATGTACAAACTACTGGGTTTATACTTTTTATTCCCTCTACCTCTTTTGCTCTCTGAAGATGTAATTCCATTGTTTCCTGGTTTCCACTGACCAGTATCAATTATTACTTTTTAACACGAGTCTCCTGTATGTAATACATGTTGTAGCATCTTTTCTTTTTTTAACTTTTGTTTTGAAATAATTATAGATTCATAAGATGTTAAAAGTAGCACAGAGATGGTGCGGATTCTTCTCACCCAGATTTCTGAACTGCTATGTAGCATCTTACTTTATAAAAATGCATTATCAAAGCCAGGAAATTGATTGACATAATGCAATCTTATTCATATTTCATGAGCTTTTCCATGCACTTTTTAAAAATACAGTGTGGTATACTGAGAAATGGCCCTATAAAAACATTTACATTCTAATTCCTATATTTTTTCATGATAAAATATTACATCAAAGAAAATATACACTACGTGGCATTTTGAGACTGACTTTCTATACAATATCATTGAAACTTGTTGCATGTTTCAATATTTGCTGTTTTTTTAATGTTGACTCTAGAAAGGATGTACCAGAGTTCATTTAAACCTTTACTTGTTGAAGGACATTTGGGTGGTTTCCAGTTTCAGTTATCATAAATATAACTTCTGGGGCATAGGGGTATAACCCAACATAGAGCACTTGCCTCAGTGGAACATGGCCATCTTTAGTACTACAAAAAAAATGAAAATTTAAATTTAAAAAATTAATAATAGAAATTGTCAAAGATCAGTCATGTCCACATATTTGCATGAAGTTAAGTCTTTGTTTCTGTACGATATAAACCGTGGAGTAAAATTGTTAGACCATATTGTAACTCTTTATCTAGGTTTTTAGGATATTGTAAATTTGATTTCCAAAGGACAAGTATTCAAGTATTTTTCATTTCCCCAAGCCCTGTGTATGAGGCCTGGTATCTCTGTATTCTCACTATCGTTAGTATTGCATTTTATTTTCATTTTGGCATTCTAAGAGAGTGGTACTACCACGCCTTGTAGTTTCCATTTGCAGTTTCATTAAGGGTAAAAATGCTGAGCATAATTGAATGTGATTGTTTGCCATTTCCATATTTTCTTTGTTTAAAGTGTCTAACAGTTCTTCAGCCTATTTTCCAAATGTTTTTGTCTGCTTGATTATTTTTGTGTCTTCTTACTGTTGCATGCAAAGAAAAAAAGGACTTTGAGCATTCAGGAAACAACTCCTTTGTAGGAGTCATGATTTACAAAGACTTTCTCCCAGTCGAGAAATTTTTTCATATTCATTTTACCTGGGTTCTTCAAATAGTAACAGCTTTTATTTTTTTTTATGAAGTTCAAATTATCCCTTATTTTTTATTTGTGAGTTATGAATAAATTTGTCCTTGATAATTTTATAAAGTACTATGCTTTTCTAATATTTATCTTTACTTAGTTTTTACCATTTTCACTATGTCTAAGTGTTATTTCCATTTTATTAGTCCTGTTTGTTGTACTTTGTGTGTGTGTGTGTGTGTGTGTGTGTGTGTGGTGTGTTTCATTAAATTTTGGAAATATGTCATTTTTCTTCTACTACTTTGCTCCATTGAAGTGCTATGTAATAATGTAAGCAATACTTATATTTGAATATTGTACTTCCATGTCTGTAGATTCCTTCTTAGCATTAATTATACTTCAATAAAAATGTCATTAGTTATTAAGATTTTATTATTGCTTATAATAAATTTATTCTCCATACCTTTCTCATTGCTGTGATAGCTTGAGACCTCATTCTCTTTGTCCTCTATCTAGCCAACCTATGAATTTTCTGTTTAAATTCCAGGCATCCAGAACAATGTGGACTGCCTTCAGGTGAACAGGACATGAATAGAACTATCAACAAGTGTATTTCCTCCTTTTTCATGTGAAAAAACCTGAAGAAAGAAATTAGCACAGAAAATGTGTGGAAAATAGTTAAAAAAAAATAGTGTTGTCTGAGAAGACTACGAGAGCATTTATGATTCAGAAAGTGCTGGAAAATTAAGCAGGATTTGAGCCATATGGACCTAGCAAGCCATGGAATGGTTTGACTTTTATCTTTAGTGCATAGTGAAAATACAGATGTGTCTTGGGTAAAAAGCTCAACCTATCTTTTGTGTAGAAAACATACTGTTGAGAGATAAAATTGAACAAGCTAAGTCATAGAAAATATGGGATGATGATGGTGGTGATGATGGTCATAACCCTAGGTCTGCTGTTGCTTGTGGTTGTGCTGTGAGAGATTTGGAAGGAAGGAGAAAGGGAAGGAAGAAAAAGATCACCTAATTGTGTGTGTGTGGTGTAACACAAACCTTGTCTGTCTCATATTCTATGGCAGGAAAAAATAGGCAAAGAAAAAAGATTAAATTAGTCTATTTCATACTTCATTAGCCCAATAGTTGAAGGAGATGCTGGCTCTTCCTAAGCATTATAGATCCCTGCAGGTAAGCAAGAGTTTCTTAGAACTAATAATTAGGATTTCAACAATATTTGACATATCAGAACTTAAAAATTTTAAAGAGGTTTCAGATATAATTATATTCTCACATAAGGTATCTCAGTAATGACTTAATCATAACATAAAGATTAGAGAGCTTTTTTCTCTTCACTTGGTCAGAATGAAGTTCTGGGTGTCCATAAAGAGACAGAGCAATTGTATAGAGATAATCATTACACTAGTCCCCAGATGCATCTGGAAAACTATTAAGAACCAAAGAGGAGGCTAATGAAAAGATCTCCTGTGGTTATAGAAATTACATGCTTTGGTCTTTCTTTCCAGATATTTTCTCTGTTAGTTTCTTCTGAAAGGCCTGGCAAAAACACATTTATTAAACAGCTTCTATTTCCCTAATGTACTTTATCTCTGGGAGCCAAAAATAGAATGGTGCAAATAAACACATAATTTTTTGTTGTGTCTTTACTAGTGTGCATGTGAGTGAAGGACTTCTCCTAGACTACTGATCCCTTTAATCTTCACACACACATACACGACACTTAAAAATAATACCTTACCCAATATCAATATTTTGTGAAAGCCATGATTTCCACAATGTGTATGTTTCTGGATATCCCTGAAGTATTTCCTTAGTTATAATGATTTTTCAAAGATTATGTATACAAAAGTTGAACACATCTCAATTCCCTTTAAATGGAAAAAGTTGCATTATAGAGAAATAATCTGATTTGCCCTGATAATCTCAACTGAAAAATAAATTGAAATGTGTTTGTGTGTGGGTCGATGTGTGTTTATGTGTGAACATGCTTAAATTTGGCAATTGATTGATCAGTCTCCCATATGGCTTACTGTGATCACAATCAGTAACTCATCAGCTATACATAATTTATGACAAATGAAAACGAAAACTCTTGAAATGCACACATTTCTGACTTTAGACTATAAACTGAACCTGATGTTTCAATATTTGTCAAATTTTTGTTCTTTTGAAAAAATGAAGGCATATGCTTTTCAGAAGGTTAGCACTATCATGAGACATTTTCACGTTTAATATACTCTTAAATGAATTACTTCAACTGTGCATGTGTGTATGTGTTTGTGTGTGTGTTAAGTCTGATTATATTTCCTTTAATTATCATCTCAGTCTGCCCAGGCTTCTATGACAAAACACCAGAGACTGAGTAAATTATAAACTAGAGAAATTAGTTGCTTACAATTCTAGAGACTGGAAGTCCAAGATCAAGTTACCAGTACATTCAGTGTCTGATGAGGGGCCCGTTACTTACAGGTGGCACCACCCATGTGTCGTCTTCACATGGCTGATGGAGCAAAGGACTCCACTATGCTTCTTTTCAAAGACATTTATCCCACTCAGTTCTGCCTCATTACCTAATCATTTCCTTAAGGTTTCATCCTTTGATATTATTGCATTAGGGATTAAATTTCAACCTTGAATATTGGAGGGAATACAAAAGTTTATATCACAGCAATTTTATACCTGTAGAGTCATCTAACAAGCAAACAAGACTCCTCCGAAGGTGCCTTCAAGATGCCTTTGTCCAGGCAATGACCTGCAATTGGAGAGAGTGTTTCTGAATACAATCAACATTCATGGTTTCCAGAAAATGGATTGGACTGTCCAGCACTATGACATGACCATACTAAGAACCAACCTTGAAAACTCTGTATGAACTCTTACCTCCAACTAGCATACCAACTATCATACTTAGAACATTTTTTACTCAAAGACAAAGAATATCTCAGTTTTATTCATAGTTGAATTGCATTGGAAAGGGAAGAAAGAAGCATATGGTAAATCCAGGAAAACTCCACATTCGTATTTAGTTAATGTGCTAAATAGTACTCTTAAGTAAACTGCAAGTATTATACATAAAATGAGGGAGGATCAAAGTTGTAGCTAAGGTAGTTAAAAACTCACACAAAGTGTGTCTTAAGAAGAGGGCAGAAGGGCTGTATAGGAGACATGTCACAGGTGAGAAGACCTGGCTTGCTGGAGGACTGTGATGAGTCAGAGTCCATATACTTGAGGTTGCCAGGAGGTCAGCAGCTTCAAAAGGTGGGTTAGGGTGCTGAGCAGGATCTCCACCTGAAAGAAAGTAGGTAGAGAGAGAGGTTGAATTATCTCTGAAATGACGTTTTCTTTCACAAATCTCCTAAAGCTTGCTGATGAGATTCACTTTTAATATTGACAAGGTTATGTGATGTCAGGAAAAGGGAATAACTTTGAGGGCTGACAGTTTTGAGTTCAAACCTCAACTCTCCCACTTCTGAATTGTGTGACATAGGGTATATTACTTAACTTCCATGAACTTCAGCTCCAGTACTACAAAAGGGAGCTGTTTCTGTCTAGTGAAGAGCAGGATAGATTGTGGATATCTCTGTATACTCTGTTAAGTGTATTCCCTGGGTTCAAATTTGGTTTCGCCAGGCATAAATTCTATTTTCTTGGTGGAGGTTAACTCTGTGACTTTTCTTCACCTTTAAATTAAATAACCACATGGGGTTATTGGAGTATTACACGTATAAGTTCTTATAAGAATGCTTGGAAAACAATCCCTACAGACTATTCATCGTTAATATGCATACTATTTCTATTGTTATGGCACGAATGGTTTTGAACAATCAAATGTAGATAGATGTGTGTAATGTGTCAAGCACAGTGTGCAGGACACTGCAAAGATGTGACAGTGGCATTTCATCTCACTCCTGTTTCGCTGCTAAAAAGTGCCAGGGCAGATTCTTTCATATGTCATTCTCTGCAGGAAATCTCACTGGTCTCTGATTATTTTTCCAATAGTCACACTATGAAGGAAATCTACTCACCCACAAGCAAAAATAGCCATCTCCAGGTAGGAGTGGTGACGCATACCTGTAATCCCAGTGACTCCGGAGCAGAGGCAGGAGGACTGTAAGTTTGAGACCAGACTCAGCAACTTAACAAGATTTTTGTCAAAATTTAAGAAAATAAAAATGAAAATGAATTTTAAAAAATAACAAGAAAAAGTATGTGAGAGGGGAGGGTCTGGGGATGTAGCTCAATGGTAGAGCGCCTCTGGCTTCAAACCCTAGTACTGGAAAATAAATAAATACATAGCTTTCTCCCTAGTGCCATAAATGAAATTTCTCAGTCTTTAATTAATCTGTTGACTCAAGTCATATAGAACGGAGGTAAGAACTCCTTTTTTTATGGAATCACTTTAGCAGAAACCTATTGGCACAATTTGCATTAAGCTATTGATCTGCACTCTGAACTCATCTTACTGGACACATTTAAGTATGTGTTCACAGAAACCATTTATATTCCCTGCCTGATTCTTTTGCCTATATCCAAACAGTGCTACTAGCTTTTCACATACAAAATCATATGGCACTACCCTCAGCTGTATACATTTTTGAAAATAGATTTTCTAAATTTCATCTAATTCCTATTCACATAAACATGAATAATTAGAAACTCCGGGAGGTCAACTCGCTTAACAACTACTAAGGGACAAGGTGCTAATTTCTGGAAATCACCTCAGTTCTCCTTTGCTAAATTATATTACTTTATATTTGGTACATAAGGTATTTTAAAAAATACAGTGTACCTGAAATAGCAAGGCACAATAACAGGCTCTGAAATTAGCATAATTTTAATTATATTTAAAATCAAAAAATGCTTCAGCAGAATCATGAATAATTACCATTTTCTAAAAAATAAATGTCACTGGAGTACTAGAAATTGTCTCAACTGAGGCACCCTTCACCATCTGCTCCTGAGAAGCCATACAGACTTTAGATTTGCTAAATGATTCATCATCCTTGTAGCTGCAGGGACATCAATAAAAATTTCTGTAGATAATAGATTATCTGTCAGAAAATTCCATGTGTTAACTATTTTTCTCTATCACATTTTCAGAATTAATTAAATACTTAAGCTAATCAGATGTTGAGGATTTTTTTTGATGTGATTTGTGAAAAATATATTGTAATATTCACTTAGGGATTTCACAACTTCCAATTGCTTGCTGTCAGAAGATGAAATCTGTGTTTCTGAAGGGTATTATTTGTAAAAGTAACTAAGTATACATGGTTCATCATTAATGGGAACTATTCTGCATACTTTTTAAATCATTTTTGTAGCATCTGGCAAAGTTAATGGAAACTACAAATGACAAGTCAAGAATAAAGAAAGAATTCTAGAGGAAGAAAAGAATTCTTACTCTGTTAAAGAAATCTAGATGTAACTATTTAAAAATTGTACAAAGAAAGACACCCAAAGAGGATGCTTAGAGGTCAGAAATGTCCATCACTATGATAAATGGTCTACATTAGATGTCAGCAATATTTCATGCAAGTGTGGTAGGGAGAGATGAAAGAGTTAGGGAAAAATGAAATCAGCAATTCACCTGCTATGTGATCCTGGAAAAGTCACTTTCCTTCTGGGAGTATTAGTTTTTTTCTCAATAGAAACAGAATCTCAGAATAGTCCAACAGTTTTCCACGTTAATTTATCAGCAACTTTCTTAATCAAAGCCATTCACATGCATGATGTACTACTCAGTATAACATTGTGCTTTGAGTGCTGAAAAACTGAGACTAAAAGTTTTCCTGCTTCTCTGTTGAAAAAGAGGAGATAGGGGAATTCAGGAGAAGGAAAACAACAGTGTGCTTTGAAAATCTGTTATAATGAATGCAAAAATAAATCATGTGAAATCAAGTGAAACATAACACCCTGACAATCGATTATGATCATCTAATACATCTATCTTCGGCCTGCTGAGAACCACTGGGGTGGTTATTTCCCATGTAGTTCTTACGGCTAAAATTCTTACATTCTGCTGCGCACGTGGCACATGTCCACAATATCAGCTGTTCAGGAGACTGAGGCAGGAGGATCTCAGTTTCAAAGCCAGCCTTAGAAACTTAGTGAAGCCCTAAGCAACTCAGCAAGACCCTGTCTCTAAATAAAAAGGTCTGTGGATGTGACTCAGTGGTTAAGCACCCCTGGTTTCAATCCCCAGTACAGAAATCTTTTTTCTCCTATTCATTTATATTCTCTCTCTCCCCCTCCCTTCCTTCTTCCTTCTCCTCTCACTCTCCTATGCTTACTGTATTATAAACATTAGCATTTGTACAGATCTCTGCAAAGTTCATTGTAAAGCCTTTTAAATTTCTTGGTCTGACAACTGACTCAGAGCTTTGATAACAAAGCCTTCACAAATAAAGCACTTTATTTATTTATTTATTTTATGCTGTACTGAGCAATTTGATGTGAAGGAAGATCAGAAAAACAGACTCAGAACTGAGGTCCCTCTAGCGTTGCCTTGCTTCTGCTCTTGGAAGCACAGGAAGAGGCTGGCTACAAAGTTTCCACTTCTACCTAAAACCCAGACCCACCGAAGAGGAAGTTTATTCCTGAACTTTCATTAACTAGACTCATAACCTAGAAAGACTGAAGTCTGTCAACACAACTGGACAGAATTTTGTCACAGATCATTGTCCTCTATTTTGGTGCCAAAGAGAATCATTTACAATCCTGGCCTGTTCTGTTGGCCCCGCAGACCTGTTTCATTCTTTAAATCTACCCAGTTTCCCTAAAATCACTTAATATTGTCATTACATTCCCCATTTTCTCTGCCCTGTAGAAAACAGGAGAATATCATGCTAAGTGAAAAAAGCCAATCCCAAAAAACCAAAAGCTGAATGTTTTCTCTGATAAGTAGATGCTGATACATAATGGGGGGTGGGAGTGGTAAGGGAAAAATGGAGAAACTTTGGATGGTGTAGAGGGAAATGAATGGGTGGGGAGGAAAGATGGTGGAATGAGACAGACATCATTACCCTATGTACATGTGTGATTACACAAATGGTGTGACTCTACATCATGTACAAACAGAGAAATGAAAAGTTGCTCCATTATGTACAATGAATCGAAATGCATTCTACTGTCATGTGTAACTAAATAGAGCAAACAATTAAAAAAAGAAAAGAAAATAGGGTATATAAGATTCTAAATCATGTTGGGTGAATTAGTCAGTAATCACATTCCTGTAATTTTTTCCTGGTCTATAATTTTTCTCCTAGGGCTCATTAATAAATTTGCACACCTTCTGTGCTGTTTCATCTGTGCTGATTGATCTTCAGAGGGCAGAGGGGAAATTTCCCTTCTACCATATTCTGCTTATTTTCATCATCCCCATTAGTTCAAAATTATAAGCAGATTCTTACATGCTGGCAAAACAGATTATCAAGAAAAATCAGGATACAGTTCAGCCATGATCATAAGAGGTGTCTACAATAAGGTAGGACTGGATGCTAATGGAAAGAAATAGAAAGAGGACCATTCCAGATCTCACAAGTGTGAAATGCAGGAGGCTGGTCTGTTTCCAGGAGTGAGAATCCAGATTGCTGTAGTTACCCAGATCCCTTAGAAATAAATGAAGAAGTGGGGCTCAGGGACATGTCCCATTTCTGAACAGAATCCTTCATGAATCTATCCTTCTGGTGGTTGAAGAGAGCACCATGCCTCAGACACCGGAGACAATAATAGAAAGTCATGATCATTTTCTGAAATCTGGGCTGGATTTGGATACTTAATTTCTGCTTAATAAAGTCACAAGCCTGAACACAGAAAAACTTCCCAAAGAGGTTATTGTAGAGAATTTCTTCCTCCTTCCTTCTTTCTACTCCTGTTCACCTGCCTTATTATCTCCACACTTTCCACTTCTCCACTCTGCTTAAGAGGTGAAATTCTAACCTGTAAGATGAAGGATCAGCAGATATTTACTGATGAAATAATACAAGCCCCATTTTTTATACTCACACACTCATCTTTTAATTATTTATATTTACTCATAGGATGGTCATGATAAATGATCATTAGAGCAGATTTGTGAAATACAGAAGAATTAAAAGAAGAAGGAAAAAATCACATCAGAAAGGAATTATACTATTTTGAGTATTTTGTTGCTCTGAGACAGAATTTCAGGCATGTTTGTACAAATGTGAACATTTGGTATATAAAATTGTATTTCCTGACTTGTCTTTAGAATTATATTACAGATTTTTTTAATGTTAACTTATATTATTCAAAGCTATTTTACTATATTCCTTTCATTTAATGCTGCCTCATTTGATTAGCCATTACCTTATTATTGGATAACATTGTTCTCTGACTTTTAGAAGATGAATGTTTGTATTTTGAGATATCCACAAATTCTGTTTAATATATTTTCTTTGGATAAATAAAAAAATTAAATCAAGATTGGGTCAATGTCCTTTAGAAATATTCTGGTTTATTTTATTTTTTATTTAAAAATGTATCTTTGGCTTTCTAAATTAATCCCTAACTTATTTCCAGAAATTTTGAAAACTTATTAAATGCTATTGAAAATTTTATACTCTTTTTAAATTAAAATTATGTATGCAGATTATCTTTGGGTTTGAAGCAATGGCCTGCGTATATAGCTTAGTGGTAGAGTAAGTGCTTGTGTAACATGTGCAAAGCCCTAAAGGCATCCCCCAGTACCAGATAAACAGATAAGCAAATAAATTTGAAATGATGAAGTATGACCAAACATGATTTCCATAATATTCAACACCCACTGATAACCATAGTTTATATTGATAGGACCTGACCAAATCTTTTGCTGTGTACAGGTAATAATAGCAGATGGGATAGGAGGACTGTGATTATATACATGCTTAACAAAGTTGTGTTAAGTACATTACTTTATTTAAATTTGTGTATTTAAAATTGTTTATTTGGTTTAGGAAAATGAAGCAAAAAAATAAAACGTAAACGGAGCTGTTGATGTGTTTTAGCATAATATGATATTGTTCAAAATGAAGACAAAAATAATGCAAACAAAAATACTGCAGAATAAATAAGAGAGTCACTAATTTTCTATCTAGTCTTTTATATATGGCAGACATTATCAGAAATAATACTTTAATTACTCTTTTAAGAAAAACTTATCGTCTATTGTTTCCTCTTGATTTCCTCTTGAGTCACTAATTTTCTATTTAATCTTTTATATATGGCAGACATTATGAGAAATAATACTTTAATTACTCTTTTAAGAAAAACCTATCGTCTATTGTTTCCTCTTGATTGCCTGATTAATGATGGTATACTTAAATTTCCATTTGGTATACTTTCCCTTCTCTAGAACATCATTTACTATTTCTTGCAACACTAGTCACATGATGGAAAGTTTCTTCTGATTATGTATTTCTGAAAACAAAGTTAATGTTTCCATCTTTATTTTTTAAAGATTTTTTTGTTGTCAATAGAAATTTATTTTTATAAATATCTTCTTTTACTATTTTAAAGAATGTCACTTTTTTGCATTCTGGCTGACAGGGTTAAAGTGACAAGTGTGCTAGCACATTTACATTTCTTCCAGCATATGTAATATTTATTTTTCCTTCTGGGTGCTTCTAAGACTGGTTTTTAACAATGCTTTTGTTGTTTGTTTTTATGGTATGTTTCATAAATTGGTTCTGGTATACAGGACATTGTTCTAGATTTCTTCTATTCAGGTTTTGTTGAGCATCTTGGATTTGGAGATTAATGATTCTTAGCAATTTGGAAAAAAATTGTGACATTTGTATATTCAAATATATTTTCTGTTCCATTTCCGCTCCTCTGGGAACTCCAGTTCTATACATACCATCCTGCAGTTCACTGAAACCCTCTTCCCTTTTTTTATTTTTCTTTTACATCATTGTTTTAATCTTTAAGTCCCATTAACTTTTGTTCTGAGATATCAAATCTGCTACTAATCTCATAGAGTACATTTTCATTTCACATGGTATATGGTCCAGTTTTAGAAGTTCCATTTGGATTGCCGCAATGTTTTCTTCTATTTTTACATATAGAAAATATTTACAATAAGTGCTTTGTTATGCTGATTTGCAGGTTTTTGTTTTTATTAGTGCATTATAGTTATACATAATAGTGGAATTCGTTTTGATATTTTCATATATATGCATGAAATGCAATTTGCTCCATTTCAGTCCCTGGTGCTTCCTCTTTCCCTCCCTCCTCCTGTTCTCTTCCTCTATTCTACTGGTCTTCCTTTTATTTATCTATTTATTTATTTTTTTTAATTGGGACTTTTGATATACATAAAGCCAGAATTCACTGTGGCATATTCACATATGTACACAGCATAATTGTGCCAATTTCATCCCACAGTTCCTCCCTTTTCCTGTCCTTTCTTCCTTCCCCTTAGTCCCCTTCTGCTACTTCACTAATCTCCCCTCTCTATTTTTATAGAAACTTCCCCACCCCTTTCCCTTATTTTATCCTAGCTTCTGCATATGAGACAAAGCATTCTACCCTTGACTTCCTGAGTCTGGCTTATTTCACTTAGGTTAATGTTCTCCAGCTCCATTCATTTATCAGCAAATGCCATAATTTCAAATTTATGGATAAGTAAAACTCTATTGTTTAAATATATTACATTTTCTTTATCCATCTATCTGTTGATGGACACCTAGGCTGGATTCATAACTTCGCAATTGTGAATTGTGATGTTGCTGTATCACTATAATATGCTGATTTGCTTTTGCCTTAATACCAAGGAGTAGGAACAGGCTTACATTTGACTCTGTTACATTGGGTTTTTCCATCATTTCTCCTGATTTTGAATTGTTTTCTTTGTTTGCACATTTATTTTTTGGATATTGTCCTATTTCCTTTAAGTATTTATTGGGTTTATTACTGGATGTGGTAATTATTTAAAATCAGTTTCATCTTCTGGAATCTTCATTTTGTTAGGGTAGTCTGGATGAGCTGATGTGACACCACTGTGGAGGTCACATACTTCTGAAGACTGTTACCTTGCCCCCCACCTCAAGGGATCCTTCCATTCTGGCTCTTTAGAAACTCCACTTTGGTCGCTGGTGTTTTGTGAGCTATATGGATCATACTGTTTACTCTTCTCTGCTGCTTCTTTCTCAAGTCTTGAGAACCCCACATGCATGGGGAGTGAATTTAGTCTACAATTTGAGACTGCTTTGCAGAATTTTGGAGCTCTTTGAGAAACCCCTTGCAAGAACTTTCAGATCAGCTTCTAGCTGACCTCACCTCTCCAACCTCCAAACTCTGCCTCTGCAACTCAGCCAAACCTTCAAGCTCTGGTTGGATTCCTTTCCTGTGCTGAAGCCTATAACTTCTCTCTAGTCTGTCAACTGAAGTTACATTGTATGTGTCACTTTTCATAGTCTTTTTCCAGGGATTACTAACCAGTGTACCTGTTGCCCAGTAAAAGAATAATGCCTTTTCACATAGATCACATGTGTATGGTGAAACTGATCTTCTCTCCTTTGCTTTATCTTGATGTAATCATACCCCTTTTGAAAACAAAGGTAAGTATTCAAGAGCGATATTGTGTATTTGTGAGTTCCTTCATCTTTAAATACAACTTTCCCTTATTCTGTAGTTTGGAACTTAATTTTTATTTTTTAAAAATACTATTTTTCTTTCAAGGCTCACCCATATTCCTAGATCTCATGTATGTGATCAAACTATCATTCAGTGGATATTTTACAATGTTAAAACTTTTCACAGAAATCTGTGTCTGGTCTCAGGATTTCTTCCTTTCAGTTGTCATCAGTTCTATCCAATATTCAATCTTTATGCTTTTTAAATTATAAATGATAACTTTGAGTGCATTTAACAAATTTATGCATTTGTTTTAGAGTTGCAACTATTTGCCTGCTTCTTATATGATGAGTGATTTTAAACATGTTGTCTAATTTAGTTTCAAGGGAGAAGAGTGTTATAAGTACATTGGAAAAGGAATATAAAATTATTTTGGGGAAGCAAATATTTAAAAAGATTATTTCTATTTCTAAATGTTTTGTTGTTAAAAATTAGTGTGTATATGTTGTGCATATTAATTCACAAGTACTTTTTCCGTTGTATAAATTTCTATTGCATATATTTTTCTCAAAATGTTAGAAGTTCTGTTTAATTCCTCCAAATATATATTTTTAATCTTTTTATTTACTAAAACCAATTTGGAAAAATTGACTAGCAACCTTTTATTCATGTAAGGTATATATTACATAAGTAGTGTAACCGGAAAATTATATAATATTGTAATATTTCCACCATGAAATGCCTATTTCACATAGGATAGATTACTATAGATGTTGTAAATTTCCTACAGATAGGAGGATATTTGAGAAGTTTATGAACACAGTTTTCATCTAAAGAAATTTAAAGTGAAAAAAGACTAAAACAACAGTACCAGCAACCAAAGGAAAACATGTAGCCTCAGAGTTAACTTCCCAAAGGTAGGCACCTTATTTGTAAGTGTATGTTTCAAAGTCTATACTCTGGTTTAGTGTTTGTGTTACTGAGTGTAATTAAAATATTTCCTGGTGTGTAGATTTTCAATTTCATTACTTGTGGACTTAATAGATAGGCAGGTTTGGAAGGCAAATATATGCTTTATAATGTTCTGGAATGATCTATTACTGACAGTTTTATAGAAAATAAATACCCCAGTGTAATATGCAATTCTAATTATCTTAGAATCATGTGATATACATAGTACAGCACATTCAAAATTTTAAGATACTGTTTTTCCTATTCTCATTCCATTTAGCTCACAGTTGTAATCTGGTTTATGTCTGTGTTTTAATTTTGTTTATCTGCCCTCTAACAATGTACTTAATATCTCAAAGTGCTTTGCCATAAGCTCTAAAAAAGATATCTTTTCATTACCACAGATGAATTACTTTTCATAAATCCTGTTTCTCCATATATTTCATTAAGCCACTCTTCAGATGAGTGTTGTATCTTTCTTGTACACACAACCACTCTTAGAAAATGGAGATATACAAGAAACAGCTGTCTTGGCTATGGATAGACAGTTTTTGATGCTTTTAATAAAACCTTATATAGGAGTTGCTGAAATTGTGGCCAAATCAGTACAGTGCCAAATTGTGTAAGATAGAATGCTTCACAAATGTCAATTTTCTAAATATTATTTTGTAAATATTGTGTAAATATTATTGATGCTATCATTCAAGGCTTCTATTTTTTTTTTCTATTAATTAGGAGAATGCTGAAGTCTCTTACTGTTGTGGTAGATTTATCTATTTCTCCTTGCAGTTCTATTTATTTATGCTTCATATTTTGGAAGTTGTGTTATGTATATAAGGTATTGTAATGCACCTGTTAGTATTTTTTTTTTTTTTTGGTGGGGCATGAAATTGAGTCTTTTCAGTACAACAAATAACAAAATCATTTGAATTTTCTTGATTAGTGCTCAATGGACTATATAAATATATTTTTAAATTAACTTATTTTTTAAGTTTGTTTTTATTTGCTAACATGCCATTAAGTCTCCCATTTCTCAATGCAATCAGACAACCTCTTTCTTTTAATTAGGGTGCTTAGGCCATTTACATGTAATATGACCATTGATAAAATTAGGCTTGCAAAATCAACTTGCAATTGTTTCTTTTATTTGTCCAATATGATTCCTGCTATTTTTTGTTGTGTCTTCCTTTGGGTTAATTTAGATTTTCAAGAAAAGATTACCTTATATTTACTTCGTTAACAAACAAGCTCTATTAGTCATCATTTCTTAGAGGAAGAGAATGAACTCTGTGTGTGTGTGTGTGTGTGTGTGTGTGTGTGTGAGTATGTGAATGTGTGTGTGTGTGTGTGTCTGTGTGCATTTATAAAAAGGGGTTTATTAGATTGGCTTACACAACCAGAAGCTGGGTGATCCACAATGGCTGTCTGGAGGCTGGAGAGCTGGAGGAACCAGTAGCTGCTCAGTTCAAGAAGCTGAAGCCTCAGAACAAGAGGGTTCAAGATGCTACTCCAATCTGGTAGCAAAGACCTGGAAACTCCCTGGAGAATCACTGGCAGAGTCTGCTTTGGAAGAGCAAGGGAGCTGGAGTCTTCAGTGTGCTGTCTCACATGCCAATCATTCCTTGAAACACCCTCACTTACATACCCAGAAGCCGCTTAATTTTAGGCGCCTGTTAATTTTAGGCACCTCTTAATCCAATCAGATTGACAATTCAGATTAGCCATTACACTAACTATAATACTTGTGTTATTTGTGTAGTTGCATTAGGTTTATTTGGTACACCTTTTTTTAATGACAGAGTATATTTCCAGTGGTATTTTACTATTCCTTGTAAAGTAAAAGAATTTTTAATAACCCATTGTATGTCACTGGCCATTCTGCTCTTGCTGTCATGGATTTTACTTCTACAAACTAAGCTTATGATTTTTTCAGATTTCATTCATTTTTCTATTTTACATATCCTATTGTTAACACCATATCATTATAATTTTTGTTTAAATTGCCAGCTGTCTTCTAAAGATATTTAAATAATGGAAATTACATATATATTTACCCATGGCTTTTACTTCCCCTGCTCTTTACTCCTTCATAGAGAGCCATATTTTCATGATGTATAAATTTGGCTTTTACCTGGGGAATTGTCTTTAAAAATTTGTCGCAATGCAGAAGACACGGTAGTTATAAATCATATCAATTTGTATATGCCTGAAATTTTTTTTATTTCACCTTTGCTTTTGAAAGGAACTTCTTCTGAATATGGAATTCTAAGTTAACATTTTATTTAATTTTATTTATTTATTAGATTTTAAAGACATTTCTGCTCTCCTTATTGGCATTGTTTCTAGAGAGAAATTTGTTACCACCCTTATCTCTGTAAGTAGCATGTCTTTTTTCCCCAGATACATTTAAAATATCTCATTATCACTGATCTTGAGCAAATTGATTATATCATGCCTTAGAGTAGTGCGCTCTGTTTCTTTATCAAGCTACTTAGGTTTGTGTTCTTTTCATAAAGTTAGAAATTTTGCATTCGATTTTTATTCAATTTTTTCTGTATCCCTTCTCTTTTTTTCCTTCAGGGATTTAATTACCCATATATTAAACCACTTGAAGTTTTTGTACATACTGCTGCTATTCTGTGAAATTTCGTCTGAGTCCCTTTTAGATAATTTGCTGTTCCCTGTCTTCAGATGCATTAGTATTTTATTTTGATATGTCTACTCTGTAGCAATTCCCAACCTATGTATTTTTTTTAAATCTCAGGCATTATAGTTTTTATCTAGATGTTTACATTGGGTCACTTCTATGTTTCTCTTAGTTCTACTGATCATTTTCATTCTTTTCTTTAACTTCTTGAATGTGGAATACAGGTTCAATAAGTGCATCACTGTTCTTGGTAACTGGTTGTAGTATCTGTCATTTTAAGTTTGATTTTCATTGTTTAAATTTTTACCTTATTGTGGGTTATGTTTTTTTTTCCTTACATTCCTTATCAATTTTTACTGATACTAGATAATGTGAATTTTACCTCCTTGTGTGCTGTATATTTTTATAATCCTATAAATATTCTTGATCTTCATTCTGAGGCACAGATGTTTACACACCAACACTATCTTTTCGAATATTGCTTTTAAGATGTTCTTTGCAGGACCTGAGTCATACTTAGTCAAAGGATTATTTCTCCCAACTGCAAAAACAAATCTCACAGTAATGTACCTAATTCTGTGTGTCTCTATCTGGATGCTGAGAATAGTCTGTGGGATAGTTTGTATAGGAGACATGTCCTGAAATCTCCTTTTAAAGCAGAATATTCAGAGGTAAAATGTTTCGATTATGTGAGCTGTAACTAATCTGTCCATCTTGGGTGATAACTGTAGACAGGTGGTGCATGGCTGGAGGACGAGGGTCACTGGGGGAGAACCCTGCAGTGGTGCATCTTCTCTGTGCCTGATCCATACCCCACCATGAGTCAAACAACTTTTCTCAGCTAGGCCTTTGTCCCATAATGTGCTGTCTCATTTTTGTTCCAGAGCAATGGAGACGACAGTCTATGGACCAAGACCTCCTCTTTGTTGTTCTTGTTGGGTATTTTGGTCACAGTGTTGCAATGCTGACTAAAACAGTCTGTATTTGCCAAACTGCTTGATCTGTATGTAACAATTTCTTTAATTTTTTCAGGTTGTTATTTGCCCAATCTTGCATTATTGGCTCATACTCTTTCACTGATCAGTATTCTGTTAAATACTCAAAGGGAATATTCCATGGGTCTCTGGAGTTCTTTCTCTATGCAGATTTCTCTCCTCAACTGATGTTTCTAGCAAACTGTAGCTGCCTTAGTCTGTTTTTGTTACTTTTCATTATTGTGAATAAATGACTCAACAAAAACAACTTAGAGGAGGGAATGTTTATTTGGGGCTCACAGT
Source organism: Glaucomys volans (assembly GCA_020662805.1). Classification (NCBI taxonomy): domain Eukaryota; kingdom Metazoa; phylum Chordata; class Mammalia; order Rodentia; family Sciuridae; genus Glaucomys; species Glaucomys volans. The sequence continues at coordinate 265,191 of JAJEJO010001673.1, forward strand.
TTCAGAGGTCTCAGTCCATAGATGACTAACTCCATTGTTCTGGGTCCAACCAAGTGGAGGCATCACGCTATGGTTGAAGAGCCCAGTGGAGGAAAGCTGCTCAGCTCAAGTGAGAGAGAGGGAAGGGGCTGTAGGAATCACAACCTATCTAGGGAGTGTCCCTAGTGATCCACCTCCACCAGTCATACCTCAGCTGCCTACAGTTGCCACCTAGTAGTCAGTCCATTCAAACTCAGATGGACCGATTAGGTTACAGCTCTTGGAATATAATCATTTTACCTCTGAATATTCCTGCATTAACAGGAAATTTAAGGAAAACCTCATACCAAACCATAGCACTCTCATCTATCAATCCTATCTCCTTAACTCTTCATTTTTTAACTTTGATTCTTCTTTGTTTCACATCCTGGAATTTCTCTGAAGGTGGTAAACTGGAACTTTTACAAGAAGCACCTTATTTGATTTTTTTTTTGTTTCTGTCACTGTTTCTCAAAGATCACTGTACTTCATTGCCAAATGCCCAGTATTTTAAAAACTATTTTACATGCATTTTTCAATGTGTTGGTATGCTTGTTTATTTCAGATGGCGGGGTTAGGCGGCCTCACCAGCATGTTTTGGTGCAAAGTAGAAGCAAATGTAATTCCTAATATATTATTGTCCTAAGTATTTTCCTTAATGCCTTTTGTGATGATTATCCTGAATGTGAATTAATTTGTGTTTAATTTGAATTAAACCATGTCTTCAGCATTGTCCTTACAAAATCATGGAAAATTACTATAAAATTATTGTTTGATGCAAATGTAAAGTTGCATGCAGATATTTTGTAAGCTCTTCTTGCCTGTTTTCTTTGAAGAAAATTATTCAGTTTACTTCTGCTTTAGATCATTTTATGGTGAAAGCATAATTATAATTCCATTAGGAAAATAAATAGATACTATAGGTGAATATTTATAGTGTTAACAAGAGGAAAATTAGATTCAAAATTTAATTAGATTTAATCTTGAGCCAAATAGTAATTGAAGACCATTTGGAAAGTACACCTCATGTAGTCATTGGGCCTGAAAAAAGGATTTTGGTTGTCCAGGAAGAAAACAGTCCAAAGAGCTGTTCATAGCAAATGACAATAATAGAGCAAGAGGCTATTCCTGTCTGCCCGAACCCTATTTAACCAAATCATATGTGAAAGTATGTCACCTAGTTCCATGGGGACATCAATACTTTGCATTGTTTAGCAATCTTCAGGGTTATATCTCCTCTTATCACTAGATATAATTCTTTTTTTTTAATTTAATTTTTTGATTCATTGAGCACAAATGGAGTACAGCAATTGTTTTCTGGTTGTACACAAAGTAGAGTCACCCCATCTGTGCATTCATACATGTACACAGGGCAATGATGTCTGTCACACATTCTGTTATTATTCTTACCCCCCAACCTCAACTCCCCCTTCCCTCTATGCTCTCTATCCTTTCTCCATTCTTGCCATCATTCCACCCCACATTATGCATCATCATTCACTTATCAGAGAGACCATTCAGTCTTTGGATTTTTGGGATTGGCTAATCTCACTTAGCATAATAGTCTCCAACATCATCCATTTACCTACAAATGCCATAATTTTATTCTTCTTTATGGCTGAGTAATATTCCATTGTGTATATATATACCACAGTTTCTTTATCCATTCATCTATTGAAGGACATCTGGGTTGGTTCCACAATCTAGCTATTGTGAATTGAGCATAGATATAATTCTTAATGCTTCTACCTCCTCAGAGAAATTCACTCGCAGCTTATTTTCAATCACTTTGTATTCCAGAGAAAATTTTCACTATTCTCACAGAGAACCCTATTCTAAGAACCTTCAAACATAAGATGATGTGAAGAAATGAATCCAAACTGGTTTTAGGGTCTTTTAAGATTCTCGGCAACAAGTCATTAATTAATGAATTAGTTAATCATTAATTAATGATTAATGAACATTACACATCAGATGATACTCACTTTAGGGCAAAATTCATGCCATAATCTATTTTATGCCAAATCATGGCTACCCTAAATAACAATATCAACATCTACCAATTATTATAGGTTGATAAGAGATGTCAGAGAGCTGGAAATCATCCAGAAAAGTTCTTACATTTTACTGAGGATGAATTACGAAATAGAGGCTTGGAAAGGCTGGTTTTTTGTTGATGACAGAAATTTGGAAAGAGGAGAACTGAGTTTAGAACCAGTCGTATCATCCCATGACTTTGGGTTATGTGAATATAACAACAGAGTTAATGGAATTAGAGAATATGGTTAATAGAATTGGTTATTTGAAGTTTGAAGTATCCAAGAATATTTGAATTTAAAAAATTTACAATGTTAGTTATCACAACCACAGATGTGACACCTTGAGGTCTGAGCTATCCAATAAATTGGAAAAATATAATATTAATAATTCCAATTTTGCACCTGTAAATGCAATGTTTTAATTAATTTGTGATTTGTTTACTTAGATTTTGATAAAACCTCTATTTATTGTGGGGACCCTGCTAAGTACAGCTAGTATGAGGGCAAAAAGATATGCCTTCATTTAGTCTTGTGTAAGTGACAGCCTATTTAAGAAACAGGAATTTAGGAAAGTAATTTTCATATAATTGTTTAGATCTTACTAGAGAGGAATCACAAGATGCTATAGAAGTATTAATTGTGAGCATCTAAATACATGTTGGCGGGACAAATGAAGGCCACAGCAGGAAATGATGAGTTAATAGTATTAAATGGGTTTGAACGAGCTGCACGTTTTCCCAACCTCCACACTCTTCCAACCTGGACGAGGTCATCCCTTGTTGGGAAGGATGCGATCCTGTGCATACATCTAGCAGCATCCTTTTCCTCCTCCTACCAGAGGCTCATAGAATCACCAAGTTCTGACCACCAAAAATGTCACCAGATACTGACAAATATTTCATGGTGGCAAAATTGAAGTTATGTAGCCACAAATAAAGGGATGCCAGAAGCCACCAGAATGTGGAAGGGGCAAAGAAGAAATTCTCTTCTACAGTTTCTCTGGAAGGAGTTTTGTCGTACCTACACTGTGATTTCAGCCCAGTGAAACCCTGTTGAACTATGGCCTTGTGAACTAGGAGCAAGGAAACCTATGGTTTCAGCCACCAAATGTTGGTAATTTGTTATAATAGCCACATAGTCTATCACATAGGGTATACAGACAGGGTAAAATGCAATAAAGAGAAGAGTGTATCAATAAAAGGGGCAATCAAACCTGAATCACTGAATGTGTTGTGAGCTACAAGAAGGGAAGGTGTGCAGAAGAAAGGATGGCAGTTACAGCTGCCATCCTGCCATTTATGGAAATAAGCAAGGACAACAAGAAATTCAAGCCACAAAAAGCAGCTCAAAACAACACTATTTCTATGTGTCACAGTTCCAGAGGCTAGAATTATGACATGAATGTGTCAGGAGGTCCAAAGTCCCTCTGAAAGCTCTCAGGTAGAATCTTTCCTTGCCTAGCTTTGAGGGGTTGTTGGGAATTGTTGGAAGTTTTTGGTGTGAAGCTCAGCACTACAAACTGTGCACCAATCTTTACATGGCTGTCTTTTCTCTGTATGCCCCAAGCCCCCTTTCCCCACAAGGATATCAGTGGTTGTATTTAGGGTCTCTTAATTCAGTAAGACCTCAATTTAACTTTATTACATCTACAAAGAACCTTTTTCCAAAAAAGTCACATTCATAGCAGGAGTTAAGACTTTAACTCTCTCTCTCAATCTCTCTGTCTCTGTCTCTCTCTCTCTGTCTCTCTTTCTCTCTCTCTCTTTCACTCTCCCTCTCTGAGAGACTCATCTATTCAACTCTCAACAAGAAGTAAAAACAAAGAAGTTTAACTTTATACCAATAGTAATAATAAATTTTTAAAGAGTTTGCGTCAGAAAAGAGACATCAGATGATAATTTTACAATGATAATCCTGGCTCTTTTTTTCCCTTTTGTATGACTTTATTGTTTTGTTATTTCTATTTTTACATTTTGATTTATTGTATGCAAATGGAATACAACTTTTCATTTCTACGGTTGTACACAATGTAGATTCACACCATTCATCTAATCATACATGTACATATGATAATAATGTCTGTCTCAGTTCACTACCTTTCCTTCCCCCACCCTCTCCTGCCCCGTTTCCCCCTACACAATCCAAAGTTCCTCCATTCTTCTCTAATCATGGCCTGGCACTCCCCTCTCATTATGTATCATCATTCACTTATCAGAGAAAACGTTCAGCCTTTGGTTTTTTTGGACTTGGCTTATTTCACTTAGCATGATATTCTCCAACTCCATCCATTTACCAGCAAATGCCAGAATTTTATTCTTCATTATGGCTGAGTAATATTCCATTGTGTATATGTACCACAGTTTCTTTATCCATTCATCAACTGAAGGGCATCTAGGTTGGTTCCACAATCTAGCTATTGTGAATTGAACAGCTATGAAGATTGATGTGGCTGCATCATTGTAATATGCTGATTTTAAGTCCTTTGGGTATAAACCAAGGAAAGAGATAGTTGGGTCAAATGGTGGGTCCATTCCAAGTTGTCTGAGGAATCTCTATACTGCTTTCCAGAGTGGCTGAACCACCAGCAATATATGAGTGTACCTTTTTCCCCATATCAATGCCAACACTTATTATTGCTTGTGTTCTTGATAATAGCCATTCTAATTGGAGTGAGATGAAATCGTAGGGTGGTTTTAATTTGCATTGCTCTAATTACTATAGATGATAAGCACTTTTTCATATATTTGTTGATCACCTGTGTATCTTCCTCCATGAAGTGTCTTCCCAGTTCTTTAGCCTATATATTGATTGGGTTTTCGTATTTTTGGCGTAAAGTTTTTTAAGTTCTTTATAAATTTTGGAGATTGGTGCTCTGTCTGACATGTGTGTAGAAAAGATTTTCTCCCACTCTGTAGTCTCTCTTTTCACATTATTGATTGTATACTTTGCATAGAAAAAGCTGTTCAGTTTGAATCCATCCCATTTCTTGATTCTTGCTTTTATTTCTTGCACTCTGGGGGTCTTGTTAAGGAAGTTTGGTCCTAAGCCAACATGATGAAAATTTGGGCCTACATTTTCTTCTATTTCATGAATGGTCTCAGGTCTAATTTTTAGATTCTTGATGCATTTTGAGTTGAGTTTTGTACAGCATGAGAGATAGAGTTTAATTTCTTTGTACTGCATATGGATTTCCAGTTTTGCCAGCACCATTTGTTGAAGAGGCTATCCTTTCTCCATTGTATATTTTTGGCACCTTTGTCTAGTATGAGATAACGATATTTATGTGGGTTTTTCTCTGTGTCTTCTATTGTGTACCATTGGTCTACCTGTCTATTTTGGTGCCAATACCATGCCATTTTTATTACTATTGCTCTGTAGTATAGTTGAAGGTCTGATATTGTGATACCTACTGCATCACTCTTCCTGCCCAGGATTGCTTTGGTTATTCTGGGTCTTTGGTTCTTCTAGATGAATTTCATGATTGCTTTCTGTATTCTATGAGGAATGTCATTGGGAGTTTAATTGGAATTGTGTTAAATCTGTATAGTGCCTTTGGAACTATGGCTATTTTGATAATGTTAATTTTTCCAGTCCAAGAACACAAGAGATCTTTCCATCTTCTAAGGTTTTCTTTAATTTCTTTCTTTAGTGTTCTGTAGTTTTCATTATAGAGGTCTTTCACCTCTTTTGTTAGATTGAGGCCCAAGTATTTTATTTTTTTAAGGCTATTTGGAATGGCATAGTTTTCCTAATTTCTTTTTCAGAGGATTTATCACTTATGAATAGAAATGCATTAGATTTATGTGTGTTTATTTTATATCCTGCTATTTGCTGAATTCATTTATTATTTCTAGCAGTTTTCTGGTGGAGTTTTTTGGATCCTCTAAATATAGAATTATGTCATTGTCAAATACTGATTGCTTGAGTTCTTCTTTTCCTATTTGTATCCCTTTAATATCTTTGGTCTGTCTAATTGCTCTGGCTAGTATTTCAAGCATGATGTTGAATAGAAGTGGTGAAAGAGGGCATCCCTCTCTTGTTACAGTTCTTAGAGGCAATGCTTTCAGTTTTTCTCTATTAAGAATAATGTTGACTGTGGGCTTAGCATAAAAAGCCTTTACAATGTTGAGATATGTTCCTATTATCCATATTTTTTCTAGTGTTTTGAGCATGAAGGGGTATTGTATTTTGTCAAATCCTTCCTTTGCATCTATTGAAATAATCATATGATTCTTAACCTTAAGTCTATTGATGTGATGAATTACATTTATTGATTTCTTGATGTTGAACCAACCTTGCATTCTCAGGATGAACTCCAACTTAATTGTGGTGCACTATTTTCTTCATATGTTTTTGCATGCAATTTTCCAGAATTTTCTCAAGGATTTTTGTGTCTATGTTCATCAGAGATATTGGTCTGAAGTTTTCTTTTCTAGAAGTGTCTTTGTCTGGTTTTGGTATCAGAGTGATACTAGCTTCATAGAATGAATTTGGAAGGGTTCCCTCCTTTTCCAATTCATGGAATACTTTGAGGAGTATTGGTATTAGTTCTTCTCTGAAGGTCTTATAGAACTCAGCTGAAAATTCATCTGGTCCCAGGTTTTTCTTTGTTGGAAGGCTTTTGATGGCTTTTTTATTTAATTGCTTGAAATTGATCTGTGTAAATTGTGTATGTCCTCCTGATCCAGTTTGGAAGGATCATATGTCTCTAGAAATTTGTTGATGTCTTTGAGATTTTCTATTTTATTGGAGTATAGATTTTCAAAATAGCTTCTAATTGTGTTATGTATTTCAGTGGTGTCTGTCATGATCTTTTCTTTATCATGAATTTTAGTAATTTGAGTTTTCTCTCTCCTCTTCATTAGTGTGGTTAAGGGTTTATATATTTTGTTTACCTTTTCGAAGAATCAACTTTTTGTTTTGTTAATTTTTTGTTTCTTTGTTTCAAGTTCATTGATTTCAGCTCTGATTTTAATTATTTCCTGTCTTCTACTACTTTTGGTGTTGTTCTGTTCTTTTTCTAGGACTTTGAGATGTAATGTAAGATCATTTAGTTGTTGATTTTTTATTCTTTTCTTGAACATGCTTCATGAAATGATTTTTCCTCTTGGAACAGTTTTCATAGTGTTCCAGAGATTTTGATATGTTGTATCGTCATTCTCATTTACTTCTAAGAATTTTTTTTATCTCCTCCCTGATGTTTTATGTTATCCAAGATTCATTCAATAGCATATTATTTGGTCTTTAGGTGTTGGAGGGAGTAGTTTCTGTTTTTTGTTTTATCATTGATTTCTAATTTCATTCCATTATGATTTGATAGCATACAAGGTGGTATCTCTATTTTTTTGTATTTTTTGTGGCATAACATATGATCCCTGTGCTGTTGAGAAGAAAGTGTATTCACTCATTGATGAATGTAATATTCTATATATGTCTGTTAAATCTAAGTTATTGATTATGTTATTGAGTTCTATGATTTCTTTGTTTAGTTTTCCTTTGGAAGATCTATCCAGTGGTGACAGTGGTGTGTTAAAGTCACCCAGAATTATTGTGTTGTGGTCTAGTTGGTTCCTGGAATTGAGAAGGATCTGTTTGATGTACATGGATGTACTCTTGTTTGGCACATAAATATTTTCTATCATTATATCATCTTGATTTATTTTTCCCTTAAGCAGTAAGAAATGTCCTTGTTTATCCCTTCTGACTAACTCTAGTTTGAAGTCCACTTTATCTGATACAAGGATGGAAACTCCTGCATTTTTACTCAGACCATGTACATGGTATATTTTTTCACATCCTTTTCCCTTTAGTCTGTGGATGTCTTTTTCTATGAGGTGAGTCTCTTGAAGGCAGCATTTTGTTAGGTTTTTCTTTTTAATTCAATCTGCCAGTCTATGTCTTTTGATTGATGAGTTTAGGCCATTAACATTCAGGGTTATTATTAAGATATGATTTGTATTCCTGGGCATTTTGGCTTATCTTTGGTTTTACTTGACTTGGTTTCTCCTTAGATTGGCTTTTCCTTTAGGGTAGTTCCTCCTGTTGCTGACTTACATTGTTGTTTTTCATTTCCTTCTCATGGAATATTTTGCTGAGAATGTTCTGTAGCACAGGCCTTCTATTTGTGAATTCTTTTAGCTTGTGTTTATCATGGAAGGATTTTATTTTTCTTCAAATATGAAGGTTAGTTTTACTGGGTATCAGATTTTTGGTTGGCAACCATGTTGTTTTAGAGTTTGAAATATATTGTTCCAGACCTTTCTAGCTTTTAGGGTCTGGGCTGAGAAATCTGCTGATAACCATATTGGTTTCCCCCTATATATAATCTGATCTTTTTCTCTCAGAGCCTTTAAAATTCTATCTTTATTTCGGATGTTAGGGACTTTCATTATAATGTGACTTGGTGTGGATTTGTTGTAGTTTTGTACATTTGGTGTTCTGTAAGCCTCTTGTAGCTGATTTTCCATTTCATTTTTCAGGTTTGGGAAATTTTCTGATATTATTTCATTGAATAGATTCTTCGTTCCTTTGGTTTGTATCTCTGTGCCTTCCTAAATCTCAGTAAGTCTTAAATTTGTTTTTTTTTTTTTGATGATATCCCATAGTTCTTGGAAGTTCCTTCCATGATTGCTTACCATCTTCTCTGTTTGGTCAACTTTATTTTCAAGATTCAATATTTTGTGTCCATTGTCTGGTCTTCCAAGTGATTTAGTCTGTTGGTGATGCTTTCCATTGAGTTTTTTATTTGATTTATTGTTTCCTTCATTTCAAGGATTTGTTTTTTTTTTTTTTTCCAGAATCTCTCTTTGTTGAAATGATCTTTTGCTTCCTGCAGTCACTTTTTCAACTGTTTATTGGAGTGATCATTCATTGCCTGCCTTTGCTCTCTTATCTCATCCTTTACTTCGCAAATCATTTTAATTATGCATATTCTGAACTCCTTATCTGACATTTTTTTCTACCATGCTCTCATTGGATTCTATTAATATAGAATCTTGATTTGTTTGGAACACTTTCTTCCCTTATTTTTTCATGTTGTTCACATATCTTCCCCTCTAGCAGTGAAGATCTGGGTTATTGCAGTTTACCCTTATAGGCTTATAGTGACCCTGCAGGTTTTCAAAACCTCTTCTTTAAGGGGAAAATCAATATTTGCAGTGCCCAGTACAGACCATATGCAGCCCTAAACCAAATAGCCCCTATAAAGACCTTAACAGTATTGTCATAATAAACAGAGAGGATGACTTCAATTATTATCTACAGTATAACCAATATATTTGCAGTGAGATCTACAGTTTCTAATGGTGGACAAAGAGGATGGGAAGGGTGTATGATGTAACTGTCAGTGGGATAAGAAAAGAGTATATAGAAATACTAGATCATAGGAAGAGTGAAAGTGGAATCAAAAGAAGTTGGTTGTTAGCATGAGAAAAGGGAGAAAGAGACTCTGAGGAAACAGGTAAACAAAAGATAAATAGAGTGAGAAAAATTAAGAAATAAAAACTTAAAAATTTTCAAAAAGGAGGAAAAAACATCTACACTATAATACTCATATACTATCAAACGTCCTAGTCTTCAGTAGCCTGATACATGAGAGATACCTGACAATGAGCTTCCAGTTTCCAACAGGCATCTTAGGATGGGATTCTCCATACCTAAAGATGGCAGCTTCTGTCTCTGGGATAATCCAAGATGGCTGCACTGGCTTCCAAATGTGTTGGCAAATGGGGACTGCAGCATGGGCACAGGCTTAAGTCCACATGGGGTGTGATCTGTTGGGCTAGGGGTCCTGGAGGTGGGGCATGATCATTCAGGCTGGGAGACAGTGGGTGATCATGGTGGACAAATGGAGTAAATAGCAGAGATCAATGAGCACCAAAGACTGCCTCACAGAGAAACAGATTTTCCTCTGCTTGAAACCCAAGTTATGGAGTGACAAGGAACACAGCTTCCCTCTAGTCTACCATCTTGGATCTCCCTGGTTGTTTCTGATAGAATGTCTTGGACTGAGAAAGAAGAGAGACAAGGTTATTAGTAGAAGCTATAGTGTTTGGATGTGGTGTGTTTTCCAAGGGTTGGTGTGTTGGAGGTGTGGCCCTCAGTGTGGTGATGTGACAGGTGTGGAAGTTTTTAAGAGATGGGGTCTAGTGAGAAGTCCGCAGTTCATTGGGGAACTGCTTCTAAAGAGGATAAAGGAGTTTTCAGGGGACACTGAGTTAGGTTTTGGGAGCAATTGTCATTTTGAAAGCCTGAGTCAGACCCCTGAATTTTGCTCTTTGGCTTCCTTCCTGTCAATGGGATCTCTTCCTCTTGCACCAAATTCTACCCCTGTGTTGCCATCTTCCATGAAGTCCTCACCAGAGCTGTGCCATGCCATGCCCTCAGAGCTTCAGAACTGTGAGCCAGTTGCACCTCTGTTCTGTATAGCTACCAGCCTAGAGAATTTTGTTTTAGTAGTGGAAAACAGATTCATACAGTAGGTTGTTGAAATAATTCAGAATAGGGGTGCAAAAGACCTAAACTAATAACATGATATGAATATTTAAATAATTGATGAATTAAATAAATATTTGGGAAATAGAAAATATAATTGGAAGTTACTTACATTTATGATGGGAAATAATAAACCACTTGACATCCAGATAACTTTCAAAATCCTGAGTTTTGTTCTTTTGGATGTATATAAGAAATGGATACATATAGAAAAAAAATCTCACCGGAAGCAAGATTATAGAATCATATAGTAGTCTAGTTTTAGTTTGTGGGAAACCATTGTACTGTTTTCTATAACTAATGCAGCATTTCTATAGTCTTAACAACACATTTTTTTTGAGTAGTCATTTTAACAGGTGTGAAATTACAGCATGATTAATCACACCATGATTAAGATTTACATTTCCCTTATAGTTAGTGATCTGAGGCATGTTTTCATATACTCACTGATCCTTTATGTTTTCACTTGAAAAAAATCTCTGTTCAAGTCTATTATCTCTATTTTAACTGTTTCATCTGTTTTTTGGCTATTGAGGGAATTTCTGATGTATCTTGGAATTTACCCCTTATCATGCACATGGTACTGAGATATTTTCTTCCCTTCACTAACTTGTTTTTGTGGTCTGTTGATTGTTTTCTCTTCTGTGCAGAAGCTTTTTAGTCTGATGTAGTCCCACTGACCCATTTGAGTCTTTAATATCTGTACTTTGGTCATCATATCCAAGAAATTATTACTTAGACCAATGTCAGTGAAACTTTCTCCCACTGGTTTTACAGTTTCTGATCTTACAATGAAAATGTTAATCCATTTTAACTTGAATTTTGTTTATGGTATGTGGTAGCATTCTATTTTTGTTCTTTTCTAACTGGATATCTTATTTTTCCAATATTATTTGTTGAGTAGATATTCTTCTATTGTGTCTTCTTGGCTAGATATTGCAGCATTTTTCACAATAGTCAAGGTATAGAAATAATGGATGTGTCTGTTGAAGGATGAATGAGTAAAGACAATGTGGCATATACATACATACAGTATTTTTCAACCCTTATAAAAAGGAAATCTGCAATTGGTGACAAGACGGATGGAACTGGAAGATGTTTGTGCTCAGTGAAATAAGCCAACCACAGAAGAACAAATACTGCATGATTTCACAGGTTTGAGGTATATATAATACTAGAATACAACAGTGGTTGCCAGAGCCAGGGAATCGAGTATATGCGGGGTTTTGCTCAATAAGTATAAAGTTGAAGTTATGCTAGATGACTAAGTTCTGCTGTACAACATATTGCCTGTAGTTAACAATATAGTTTGTGTCCTTCAGAAATTTTTAGGCTCATAGATCTCATCTTAAGTGCTCTTACCACAAAAGCAAAGCAAAACAAAAGACACAAAGATGTTTTGGTAAGTGTTGGATGTGCCTTTTACCTTGACTGTGGGGATAGCATTATGGTTGTTTACATACATCCACACACACATCAAATTATATGCATTATATATTTATATTTATATGTGTGTGTATATATATATACATATATATATATAAAATACTTGTCTGTCAAGTATACTTTAATAAAACTGTTAAAAAAAAGAACAAAGCACCTACATCTATGCATTAGATACTAACAAATTTGTGATTGGGTCTACATTTTGAAGCAGGTCTGTGGGGAGGCAATGGGTTGGAATGAGTTAAATTTTGAACCTACAGTTTCAGAGAGACCTATCTGTATGTAAGATGAACACATGGGGAAATAAATTAGGGAGTTAGATTTGCAGGAAATGTGGAAGTGATAGATTTGGGGATATTCAGCATACAGGAGACAACAGTAGAATTTGAAAAGGACAATATAACCACAGATAGAAAACTGAAGTAGTGAAATAGCATCACATGTAAGGAACCCTGACATTCAAATCCTTGCAATAAAGATAAAGTCTGCACCAGTCAAGAGATTTCATGTGCTATGTGGGAGTGTGGAAAATTCTCATTGAAGGCAAAGGTCATGGAATGAGGAAGCAGAATGAAGCTGAAGTGGTCCACACGGCTGACCACTCTGAATGGAGACAGAGGTCAGAGCAGTGAAATGGATTCTGGGAGGTTGTCAAGATTAGTTTATTATCAAATTTTCTAAAATGGATATGAAGTCAAGTGTCTGGATTCAGGACAAAGAATGATATCAGAAGTAAATAGACAGGTGGGTAAATGGGTAGGAAGAAATTAGTGATGGACCCTCTGAGATTTTGCTTAGAATTATTAGTTTCAAACCTATTGCAGTAATGGATCAGCAGGAGTGAAGTGTGGTAGCAGGTCAGCTTTAATTTGCAGGATCAGAGGCAGATTAGGACAACTACTTATTTAGACATTTCTCATTCTCAATGCTGAGCCTTGTTCTGAGGAGTCTGATTCCAACTTTTTAAATATGGTTGATTGATGGGAGCTTTCAAGCCTCATACCTCTTTGCTATGTGCTCCACATTGGGACAAGCTGATGAGAATATCTGGGTGCTTCATTGACACCAGCAAGAGATGCAAACCACAAATGCCCCTGAACACACCAAAGCACCCTCTCCCCATCCCCATCTCCCATTCACAATAAACACTCTCACCAGTCTCCTATCCTTACTCTCTCAAACCACTTCTGAGTGGCCTAAGATGCCCACCCTACCCTTTCAGAGACTTCATTTATACAACAAAAGCTTTTCAGATCTCCTTGTGTGTTTGGGCATTATTAAGGTTTACAAACCTAATCTCAGGTGGGGATCTATCTTTTTCTGCAGGTGATCCTGAGAGTCTTTATATATAAACTAACTTGCTTTTCTCAGATTACCCATTAATGGCTAGTCAATGATCCATTTTTCAAAACCTGAGTTTTATTTTTTGTATATATATATTTATTAATTTCTTTAGCTAGCTCTCTAAATGACATAGTGCCTATGCCAGACCTAGATTGCATTTCTATAATTTTCTCTCTCTGGCAACAAATCAATATAAGCTTCACCAGTGCACTTATTTTCCAGTCTTAGCCATTGCATTCTTCTCCAGAAAGGAGACTTAGACCCTCTAATGGAGCTATATCACAACATATGCAGTGGAAAATTCTTTTCCTGTCACATTTATGTGGTTGATGGTAACACAGGGATATTTTGCCATGTTCTATTAACCAAGAGAAAGTAAATCCATTGCAAACGTAGGGCCTTAGTCGCTGCTTCAATTCTAGTTGCCTCAATGTCTACCAAGGTACTCATTTTTTTTGGTCAGTGTAGGATCCCACAAAGGTTTTTACAGATGTTTCTGAAGGCAAGTGGCATCTCAGGAAGTGTGGTTCCAGGGTCCTGTTAATGGGTGTGATTTTCCAAGCTTAAATTGTGCCATGTTTATTTTCCTCTTCACTTGTCCACAATTTCTCCCATTTAATTTAGATTGTTCAATTACCATTAATTCCAGGCAATCTATTGTTTAATTGGATGGATTTCAATTGCAAATTAAGACTGCTGATTTCAACCAAGAAAGCTAATTTAAACCTGACAACAGGTTTGTTTTTTCAAAAAAATTGGGAAATGGTATGAGAGAACAGAGAATAACACGGGCATTTGTTTGCGTATTAAGGTGTCACTTGTTTGTTTAATTAGAACAAAACCGTAGTTTCGACTAACTAACTTTCTAAATTGCAGAAATAACTAGCACCATGACTTCTCATGTGGGGAATATTGTCATAAAAGGCTTACCTACCCATTTAACAAATTCCCGAACAGTTTCTTTTTTTGCTTATCGAAACAGCCTTGTCATTTAACAAACTCTATCCTACAATCATTCTAAGTAAAACAGAGAAGGTTAAGAAGAGGTTATAGAACTCAAATAGGGGGCACTGTATAGAACATAATAATAAAGTGACTTCCTGACAGTACTAAAGGAGGTTCTGTAAGATGTTAAGTTAAGCAACAGCTCTTAGGAAATATAAAGGGTGACTCCAAGGTTGGCATGAGCCCATCATGAGATTCTGATCATACATAGGATTAGGAGATAAAGACTCTTCTAATTGAAAAATATACAGTAAAATTTATGATTCTTCTTTGTATGATGGATAAATTTGTTTCAAGAACTAGTTCATTAAAAAATTACCCTAATACATTTTAAAAAGAAAATAACAGAACAACTATATATATATATATATATATATATACATGTACATATATATATATATATAAAAGAAATAATTACCATCAGTAAAAAATGGCACAGACTAAAGCTCTGAGTCATTTTTAACACTTGCTAGAAGCTCCAAAAATGTTTAAAAAATGCACTTATACAGAGTACAAGATAAGAACAAAAATATTGATAAAATCTCTCAGTTTTTAAGACATTACCTTGAGGCTACTTCAAAAAAACATGGAAAAAGAATCTCAAGTCCTGGGCATTTTCAAAGTAAGAACAGAAAAGGTAGTAAGGAAAACTACATAGATGAATCTGTGGATTGGAAGTAAGAATTTCACATATTATACCAATTCTGACAAGCGAGTGCTTCCCACTCTCCACCCGTTCATTATCTTCTGGGGGTTCACTCAGGCTAGTGGTAAGCATGTGGAAGGATTTCCAGTACAAGGATGATGGCAAAATGAGGCATCATCACATTCTAAGTAAACATTGCTACTATATACTGAAAAATAGAAATGAGAAGCAGTAGGTTTTAATAATGCCAGTTATATCCAAACAGGAATAGTCAATTTAAAAATATAGATTAGTTGTAGATGAAAAATGTTTCAAATGCATTACTGGTTTTGCCCAATCTGCACATTAGAATTTTTGTTCTATTATTTAGAAAGGATGAAACTAACTTATCAGATATGTATTATAATAATTGCATAATAGAATTTTATAAGGATAAATATTAAGACAATAATATTCTATAAAATAAAAATGAAATATCTTAATCTAAAATAAAGGTAAAAGGTTTTTGAGGAAAAAGTATAAATAGTGTTGATTGTCATTATAAAATTGATTTTCATAAAAAAGATGGATGAAAATCAATTACCATGTATAACTAAATAAAGAACCCTTTTTCTTAGTGATGAAAGTTCTGTTCATCTTTCAATCACTAGTACTCTTTGTAATGCATGCTCCCTTTACTGGATAGTTCTTGTTAGTTTCAGAACTATTTTTAGTACATGCAGGAAATATTGAAGGTTGGTTTAGGAACTTGCTTAAGACCCACCTCAAAAGTAACCTTTGGGACGGGAGCGTATCTCACTGATAAAACACAAGCTTAGCATTCATAAAGCCCTGGGTTTAATTCCAGTGAGCCTATACACACGTACACACATACAGAGTAATATTTTATCCTATATCTGTGAGGTTTACCTTTCTCAAAATACTCCTGCATGATAAGGCATGCTAATTTCTAGGACAAATTCTAACATCTGTCTCTGTGCCTTCTAACTAGAGTCAACTGTAATGAGCAACATCATTGATCCTATCTTTTGGTTGGGAGAAGATTTCCATTACTTGCCTGTTTAGGAACTGCCTTCTAAAGCCATAGCCAAAGAAAGATCCTTCTTGCATAAACCTGAAGCCCCAGGTACTTTTCATGCAATACTAATAGTGTTCCTCCTTGACAGGATATTTTATTTTCTTTTTAAATTTACCTGTTTCAAATACACTCTCAGGAAGACTTCCCTTATCATAACACTGTGGACATTTGAAAGGGCACTTAATAAAACCACAATCCCAAAGCTAAGTCCATAGGTTTAAGCAGTGTGCACATGCACAGTGATCAAGAAAGGTATGTTTGACTGCATGACCCATGTGATCCTGCGATATGTATAATCAGAAAAATGAGAGATTACACTCCATTTATGTATGCTCCATCAAAATGTATTAATGCATTCTACTGTTATGTACAACTAATTAGGACAATTAAAATAAAATAATTAAAAAAGAGTGAGAAAGGTATGGGTTTTCCTTTTATGCATCCATGCCCAAGTAGAGATGTCAATACAACACATCCAGCTGTGGACTGACAATCTTGTGTGAATCAAATGTCCCACCCTGCATGTAGTTCATGCATTTCACAGATCATTAGCTCTGCAACCATGGAAAATTATTTAAGCTTTCTGAAAATAGAATAAGGATAATGCAGTCCCTAACATTGAGCATTCATAAGAGGTAGATAAACATATTTATCTTAGTACCTGTCATACTAGAGTGTGCATAGATGGGTAAAAGTTAGGCAGTTGAAATGAAGACCATTACTGCTATGGTTTTCTGAAAAAGTGTCCTGCAAAAAGAGCAGTAGTTTAATTGTGTGAAAGCTCACCATGTCATTAAAAAATTATTAGCAAGACTGATAATCATCAGCAAGGATAGTCTGTACCTGTGTTCACAAATACTTCTAGTCTACTGCTTTTTAAAAAAAATGACAAAACCCACGACATTTATAAAGAAAAGTTTCTCACCCCCTGAGACCCAGGAGCATCAGCTTGAAGCAGTTTTGTCCAGTGAGTTAGAACAAGAATCTGCAGGGGCTGAGAAGAGGGTAGAGCTCCCAGAGGCACAACTGATAATGAATCTCTAAACCTTTCAGTGGGAGACCCGTACAAACATGTCGTGCTTCCAGAAGACCAAGTCTCAGGCCCTCTGAGCACACTGAAGGCTTTGCACTCAGGGAGGAACTAAATAGTCACAGGGGCAAAGTCAAAGCTAAATGCTTACAACTTTGCAAAAATAACCAGGGAGGTAAGAAACTGCTGGCAGCTTCCCCCCAATAGCAAGGCTGTGGACTTCAGCTCTTTTTTTATATTTTCGACAGACCTGTTGAGAGGACGCTAATAAAGAGCAGACCACACTGAGACACCAAATGTGCTTCCATTCTCCTCTCCTTCCTAATTTAAGGAAATCAAGAGGTAGGCAAAGCTGTAGGAACTGCTGTGTGCAATGAAAATGTAGCACCCTGGAGGAAAAGGATCAAATTTGTTCTTTATAAGATACAGAGAAGAAAAAGTGAGGTCTGAGCAAAATATGAAAAAGAGCTGAACATTGCCAAAACTAAAGATGTGACCCTTTTTAATATCTATTACAGGGTAACAGAAAGGGCTTTTCTCAATGTATAGATCACCATCAAAACAAGGGTATTAAAATAGTATTGCGTTCCAGGCAGGCACAGAAGAGCACACAAGGAGAAGCTGGCAGAGAGAGGAAAACCATTGAGTTGATTCTGCTAAGAGCTTGCATCAGGGAGGTTCCTCAAAAGTGATGCTTGTGCTGTAAGTTGGAGAGAGCTTTACTTTGCATTGCTGCAATTAATTCTTTCAAGTATGTGTTCGGATGTATTCAGAGAACTTTCCCTGACCATCTTATTTAAAAATGTCTTTTATAATGATGAGGACAACTTTTTAATAATTTTTGGCTTTTTTTCCCCTTAGTGATATAGGGGATGGCATTAGTTAGCTTTTTGATGCTGGAATCCAAAGACCCAAAAAGAGCAACTTAGAACAACCATTTTGGCTCATGGTTTCAGAGGTTCATCCCATGGTTGGTCAAGTCCATAGCTCTGGGCCCAAGGAGAGCCAAAACATTATGGAGAAAAGGCATAGTGGAGGAAAGGGGCTCAATTCATGACAACTAGGAAGCAGAGAGATGCCAGGGACAAAATATAAACCCCCAAACCATGTCGCCAGTAATCTACTTCCTTTAGCCACAGCTTGCCTGCCTATAATTAAAACTCAGCACATGAGTAGATTAATTCATCAATTAGGCAACAGCTCTCATAATCTAATCACTTCATCTCTGAACATTGTTTCTTGCATTGTTTTGTAATGAGCTTTTGGGGAACACCTCATATTCAAATCATAATAGTAACTTTTATTCCACCACTCCCTCAAACATGAAGATCAGAGGGTTGCTCTCAGCAAAGACAACCATACCTATATGCTTGGATTTTTATGATGAAGGGTATAACTATTTTTCAGCTTTGGTGGATGATAGTTGTTTTTCCTCAAGTTCTCTGGTTATGGGTAGGAGGCATCAAATCATTTTTAAAAGAAAAGGGAGAGACCTGAGCTCTAATTCCAGTAATATTATTTGAGTTTTGGTTTTGCATTTGGGGAAGTTGGTTGATGGTAGACTGTTATGTTGATGACTTCCAATAATATATCTGTTAGCTTGCATATTCTTATGGAGTCCTCTTGAAACTAGAGCAGTTTAGACATAAGCTGTTATAACACTGGGAGATTTCAACCATGAGCCCTCTTAACCATGGGTGCCTTTAATATGACCTGTTTCACCCAATAGAATGTGGAAGAACTGGCCTGCTATGAATTTTAGAATTAAATCTTAAGATGATTTTGGAAGATTCTGCTTTTACGCTGTATAGAAAACTAGTTTCCTAGAAAGAAGTCTGCCAGTCCTGAGGCCACCATGCCAGGAGAAAGCCCAAGCAGCCATGCGGTGAGGACATAGGGAAATGAAAGCAGTGGTTGATCCTCCAGCTCCTTTCCAAGCTGGTGGTCAACACAAGCTGCCAGATGTGTGACTTAGGTCATTTTGTACTTTCTACTCACCCACTACCCTACTTGACCCAACAGGAAGCAGAGGAAGTGCTGGATTTATCAACCAGATTGAAAAACTAAGATTGTTTTGTTTGTTCAAGTCACACATACAAAAATGTTACAAACACACAAGCCTGCTACTCTCCCTAGTGCTTCCATCCTCCAATTGTTTCTCATTGATAAGTGAAATACCCATATGATACATCTGTTTATATAACAGAGTACAAAATGACACTGCCCATTTAGATCAGGATGGGTTGGAACTTTTCTCTTTTCCTTCCCTTACTATGGTTCACTCAATTGCCACAGATAGACAGATTGGCTCTGGCAGATCCATTGAGTCTCCCAGGAACAAGGAGGCACAGCGGGCACCAGGAGGATGTCATAGCATGTCCCTGGGTGGGCACAGATCTGAGCAGCTGCATAAGTGACTGGGCCCTGCTCTACCCCACCTCCAAGCCAGACCATCCAGCAGAGATGGTTCCATGTCCAGCCTCCAGTTCTCATCTTGGTTCCATCCCCAGGAAAGTGCATAGTTGCCTGGAGATGAAACATGCCAGAGTCTGGATAAGCTAAGTCAAACACAGGTAAGAGGCTCTCCCAAGAGAAATACCATGCAGAGCCATGTGGATCTAAGCCAGGAAAGAGAAAAGGCACATAGGACCTTAAATCAGTTGGTAGTGGCATCCAACAAAGCATGGATGCCAGCCTGGCAGCTAGAATATGGCCTGCCTGGAACTACAAGAGGGGCTAAGGGAAAGAGAGGTGTCTGGAGGAGGGATAGAGAGGAATGGGCAGAGGCTTAGGGTCTCTTTGGGTACCTGGGGCTGTGACAACTGCTTTCCAGAAGAAAACAGAGAGAACCAATTATAATCCATGGTCCAAGGCTAAGGGATCATTAGGAAAATAACTTTCCACAGACCAATAGCTCCTCTTGCAAGAAGGAATAGCTGGAGATCAAAGCTCAGGGTGCCTGAAAACTCAGGTCTTGAGTTTCAAGGTGGAGTCTGTCTAGAGCTCCACACAGGGTCTGGGTATCCAGTCTACCTAGCTTGATAGGCTTCCACTGGAGCAAGAGGCGGGTGGGAAACAGGCAGCTGCTTCTGGGGTGAGAACTCAGTCCCCTCCAAACTTCAAATAGAGCTGGGACCTCTACAGTCAAGTTTGTCCTCTGCTTGGAATAGAACAGTCCTCCAAGCCTGAAGGGGCTGGGGATTCCGGAAGGGAGATGAAGGACCACGAACAAGTTTTGCAGGCAAAGGGAAGCATGTTCTCTGGATTTGGGGTTGAGAGAAGCTAATGTAAAATGAAAACTAAAACCAGAGGACCCCGCCTCCCTTCTTGCCTAACCAGTAACAGCATTCAGTTTGTTGTGAGGGTGGGGTCCATGGCCTTCTCCTGGGCCCCAAGATCAAGTGCCCAGAACCATCCTGTGACCAAGAACAAGTGGGATTGCTCTTTTCTCACGGGGCTGGAGTTTTGTAATAATATCCTAATATTTTGCTCATAATATTTTAAGTAGAAATTCTGAGTAATAAAGACTAGCAGTCCACACAGGACTGGCAAGGGATATTGTGTGTTATGAACATAGAAGGAAGAAGAATCAGAGAAGAAGCCAAACACAGGTGAAATGTTTCCTATGCTGCAGAACCTAGATTTCAAGCTAAGTTTTATTCTCCTGGACATTAACATTTCTGATGTGGTTGACTGGCGAAAATTCCTTAACTCTCTTTAAAGTAAGTGACACAAATTTCACAGGATTCCTGTAACATTCTCTGATATTAGAATCTTTTGGAAATTAAATCTATCTTACTATTACATGGCAAAACCAAAGCAGGCTTCTTAACATAAAAAGACATCATAACTGGTATTCAAACTCCTCCAGGACTAGAGAAGTATCTTTGCCTTGCTCATGATCCTATACAATCAGAGCAGCGCATGATACATATTAGATGTTAAAAATATTAGAAGAGTGGAAATAGCTAGAAGAGTTGGAAAAGAAAGAAAGGATCAGAAAGGTAGTGAATGTAATAAAAAGAAATAAAGAGTTAAAAATGCAAAGGAAAATTGTTACAGTTGCTGAGATTTATAAGGCCCATAAGTTATGAGTTATTTTGGTCTACTTCAGAAATAACCAAGGAGGAAGAGCCCAGTGAAGAGTTTGAATGGGAGATCTCTGATGTCGACTGCTTAAGATCAAATCTCATCAACACATTTGCAGTTACCTTCTTATCAATCATCCTCACCTCTCCAAGAAGTAGGATCCTTATCTGTAAATAAATACAGAAAATGGGTTAAAGCACAGTTATGAAGATGGCAGGAGAGAAAAAAATGCGACATGCTTTGCTCTGGTCCAGACCATCACAAGGGTTGAAGGTGTGACACTGTTACTATTTTTGTCATGAATGTAATTATGTAAGGGGAAAAAAAACTGAAAAGAAGAAAAAATTCCAAAGGAAGATAGTGAAATTCAAGGCAGAAAAACAGAAAATATGATAATATGTCCGTCCTGTGGGGGGCCTCTCTGCCATGTCCCACATAGATGAGAAAAGGGTTAATGCTGGAGGATGATGTTGGCTCAATTACCCCAAAACATATCTACTCAATAAACACACAAGTGCCAATACTCTTTTTAAATGAGAGGCAGCATGACGGATCTGGCCATACCAGTCTGGCCTCTTATACAACAACTCACCCACCTTGCTTTTATTTATAATATACAGGTAAAGGGGGCAAGGACCAGGAAGAGCTTCTTCTGTGATGGAAGGATAGGGTGGAGTTAGGAGAGCCCTCCTAGAAGGAGACAGGAACTCCATGTAGTGCCACATGCTTCCCAGCTTTTCCTAAAAGCCAAACATCTGTGTCCTATGGTTCAACCTAGTCTGATTCTGCTAAATAAGGATGGCTTTCCACAATGTCACATTCTGCTAAAAGGTGGACATTAGCAAAACACTCGGTCTAGCTAACTCTCAAGAAAGCAAGCAGCCTGCCCAGTTCCTTGGGAGATGTGATAATGTGGTGTGGAAGCATGGATTATTGGGTCAGAACTGTCTCACCAGGAACCCTCCTTAGGTCAAGGCAAGTCAAGTCCCTAACTCATCCTGAAAATCCAGGGTCTTGTCAGAAGCCACTGAAAATCAAAAGGTAAAGCACATCCTTAACGCTCTTTCAACCACAGACATTTTGACGTGCTCCTGTACAGTCCACAAAAAGACATATAGAAATAGAAGTTGGTTACAGTCATTACACAGCAGGGCCAGCAACTTGAGGATGCAGCAGAGCAGTATATTTAACTAAATTGCATTTTTGTTGAGTTTGATTAACTGTGTGTCCAAATTTAAATATATTTACTGCCTCTCTCATAAAGTGTCTTGTCCAATCCACAAATTTACAAGCAAAAATAGAAAGATTTGCAGCAGCCAGTTCTATAGAGTTTTATCTTAAGAAGCATAATTCTATGATAATTTTAAAACTGATTCAAAAGGGAGCATTCTTAACCCAAACTTGAGAAGCATTCTTAACCCAAACTTGCATTACTTTTACTTATGTATTTCTTTAAATTCCCTCAATATGAATACAGTCGTACTTCTTTTAATTTGTCATCTCCCTAACATTCATAAATTACCATCAAAGATCTAGTGTGAAGGGTTACTTAAGCAAATACACATAAAAATTCCACTTGATGTGAGGTGTTTTTATATACATCATTGTATACTCCTGACACCTGTCCTAGGTTAGGTTATCTAAAAGTAGCATCTAAGATAGGATTCTTGTATACATAATTTATTTAGGGAGGCTCTCAGGAGGAGCTCCTAGAAGGTGAAGAAAGAAGAACAGGACAGATGAGCAGGACAGAAAATAAATTGTAACCCTGTTTTGGTAAGTAATGATGTAGATTCATCTGGAGTCTAAGCACTGGCAAAAAACCAATGACCCCTTGAGAGTCTGAAGCATGAATAGCACCACAGCCTTGTCTCACTCTGTGTAGCTCATGTCAGTTAGTGACTAGGTACAGGCCACTCCTGCAGGTAGGCCAGAGCCTTCTGGGCTAGAAGACTTAGATCATTCAAGGCGGTACCCCAGATAAGATGACAGTCATGATTCAGTGCAACTACCATGCACAGGAATGAGGAGCAGATGCATTGATTGAACCCACTGAAGGACATCTTGGTAGAGCTCCCACACTATCTACTATAATTCATCCCTTGCATTTCTTAGTTCCACTTGTTTACCATATTCATGTCCCCTCCCTTCTACCAAAGCTTCTTGAAGAATGTATATAGTTGCAATTTCTGGGTAAATGCACAGTATCTCATGCATTGCTGTTGTATATCTGCAAATCTAATGCCTTGTGATGATCAGAAACGTTTTCCCCCTCCAATTTGGTAACTATTTTCTTTGCACTCATCTATTCACTTGAAAAGTTCAAAGTTACCAGCTGGCTATTACCATAGCTTTAAGTTTGGTGGAACTCTTTTTCTGTAAATAGGACTTCTAGATCTGTAGAACCTAGAGTTGCCAGAATAAGATCAAATTACTTAACTGCATAACTGGAAGTGATAGTAAGCTGGTTCACTTCTTTTTCCATGAGCCTATATATTCTAACCGTTCCACATATTGCACCATATTATGGCCATTAGCATAAAGTATATATTGCATAATGAAGGATAGCATCTAGACTCACAGAATACCGTCCCCCAATATGACACCTCAACTGAGTATTTTACCACTTTGAAAAACCAGACCTTCCAGTTATGTATATGGTAGGAAAAGATACCATATTTCCTGAAATGCCTTAATAGGTAAGTTACTGGAATATACCTATATTAGTATTCATAGTCTACCATTGCAAACACCACAATCTAGGAGACCTATATAACATAAATTTATTTTCTTACCTTTCTGAGACTACATTTCAATATCAAGGTGCTATCAAGTTTGATTTCTGGTGAGGTCTTCCTTTCTTCCTTCCTAGCTTATAGACGGTCACCTTCAGGCTATGTCCTCACATGAACGTGTGTGTATGTGTGTGTGTGTGTGTGTGTTTGCAGGGAAAGAGACAGACAGACACACATGCATGCACAGAGGAAGTGGGAGAGAGTGAGACAGAGAAATTTTGTTTACTCCTCTTCTCGTAAGTGTACCAATCCTACTGGAATAGGACATCATCCTGATGACCTCCCTAAAGACCATACTTCCAAATATACTCATGTTGGGAATTAGGGCTTTAATATATATATATATATATATACATATATATATATATATATATAATATATATATAGAGAAGAAAAACAGTGAAGTATATTATAACTCTAAGATTTAGAGCAAGGTCATGCTGTTTTCCATAAGAATTACACACCATTTAAAGTCAGCTCCAGAGACTGTAGGTGAACTTCACAAAGGGATTCTAGATGCTCATGTCATTCAACACTGTTACTGACATCCTTCTTTCATTTCATACAATGGCCCTACATGGAATTATCTAGTAGTGATTGAAGGGATATCAGAGAAAATAATGATCTTAATTCACAAGTGGGTTGACTGGGTGTGTGGGTGTGACCTGAACATGGATTGATAGCTCACTAAGATACCACAGTGAGAGTCGTGGCTCTGAAGGACCGGGTTAAGAGGGAATCTTCCAGTGAACAGAGCTTTGGGTGAGCCACTGATGCAGGGGATTGCCATCAACACTTTTAAGGGGAATTAGTCTCCTGGTTTTTCAGATCAGGAGGCAGGAACTCTGGATAGTTTGCTCAGTGTCTCAAAGCATCAAGGGAGGCTGACAAAGCGAAGTCTCCCACCAGACTGAAAATCAGTGCTTTTTTCTTTTTAGTGATATCTTGGAGTAAAAAAGAGAAAGAGAGATAGATAGAGAGAGACAGACAGACAGACAGTAAAAGACCCTAAACTCTTTCCAGGACTCATTTTAAAAGTCACATTAATGAAAATAAGTGAGAACTCCATCTATCCTTCCTGAGGGTGCAATGGTGGCTGTTTTGATATGAAGTGATGTGTATGTGTGTGTGTGTGCATGTGTGTAAGACAGAGAGAGAAATTCTATTTAAGCACTTTGTCAGTTTTCAAGGGACAATGCTGAAAACATAGCAGAGAATGAAGTGTGCCAGATCACCTCTCAAAGTCTGTTTCCTCACTTTCTTAGTGGGAATACTAATGCCTATATATTGCATGGTTACTACGAGGATCAAGTGACGTGACATTCATGAGAAAGCATAATAAAAGAAGTGTTATATAAAAGGTAAAGCTCTGAAATTCGTATTCACTGGGGTAAGTCTGTTTGCTCACAGGTTTATTCTCCAGTTTCTTCAGGGTGCCTAAAAAGTTAGACATTTGATAATTATCTGTGTAACCAGATTAATCATATTAATATTTTTAATCATATTAAAATCAATAAAGGTTAGTGAATGTTTGTACTATGTTGAGATAATCCAGAAATCTGCAGATTATTCAATTTTCTTTTAGGTGATACACTTTTGTAATAGTAATCTCTTATTTATATTTAAATAAACAAATATGAAAAGCTTTTCAAGTATGACATTATTTTCTCAACCTAATAATCTCATAACCATAATACTAAATCTCACTGAAGAGAATTCCAGATGTACCCCAAAGTGACTTTCTAAAGCAATGTCTGAAAATAAACAAATTATCCTTCTTTCTTTCTTTCTTTCTTTCTTTCTTTCTTTCTTTCTTTCTTTCTTTCTTTCTTT
>JAJEJO010001673.1:291016-491349 GCA_020662805.1 Glaucomys volans
TTTCTTTCTTTCTTTCTTTCTTTCTTTCTTTCTTTCTTTCTTTCTTTATTTTTTGCCAATATCATGGTAATTTTATTTTTTCAATTCCATTTTTTCAATTCTCCAGATGAGACAGAGATATACAAAGATCTGAAAAACCTACCCTAGCAAAAGAATGAGTTGGTTTGAGATCAGGGATTCAAATGTCTCCTCTTCTGCCCTACTGCTCATGATACCAAAAACTTTAAGCCATATCAAGAATTATAAAATATCATATAAAACTTCTCAGATATCTACCTTGTTTCCTTACTTCCTCTAGATCTCCAGTTAGTTGTCACTTTCCTAGGCCACCCTAAGAACGCACAGAAACTATAATTTTTTTTTCTGCCTCATTCATTCCATCCCACTTATTGCTACTTGAGATGACATAATTGTTTTCTTTCCTGCACTTTCCAAATAACTACTAAAATTTAATCATTCCAGGAGAAGGGGATTTAAAATTTTTTTTCATGGCATGATTCCTCACTCTTAGTATATTCTCAATAAATATTGAAGATTTAATGCAAAAATCATTATTCTATAATAAAATTCTTTAATATACTTTCATTTGCCCCTAAAATCTCCCACATATTCATCAAGGTTTCTGGAAAACACTAGAAAGATAGTATATCTATTCATCAACTTTTTGATTGATAAATGTTCTCTATATTATTTTGAAGTTTAGTTTTCCAAGGGTACAATTTTTTAAAATACCATACTTTAATTTTTAAATCAGAAAGTCTTCCCAAATAATTTGCTTTACCTAGGAAAGCAAAGAAATGTTAGTGCTTTACCCATTTGCTTAGATGGATTCTGTTTAGATTAAAGCTGCAAATATAAATGCAAATTCTTTAATAAAATCTTTACTCTCTGGTGTAGAGACTGATAGGTCTCGATATAAATAACAAATAGTAGACTAGCTCCTAAAACCTCTCTTTAAAACCTTAGTTGAACAAATAATGGATAAGAGGGTAGGTTCTCCAGATGAATATGATAGATCATAGTGATTTGGTTAACTGACTTTATAACTTTGGGGAGACAGATCTGGTTGGCTAGAAACACTAATAGATAGAAGCATAATTATCACATAAAACCTATAAAAC
This sequence comes from Glaucomys volans, assembly GCA_020662805.1. Classification (NCBI taxonomy): domain Eukaryota; kingdom Metazoa; phylum Chordata; class Mammalia; order Rodentia; family Sciuridae; genus Glaucomys; species Glaucomys volans. The sequence goes on from JAJEJO010001673.1 coordinate 292,138, forward strand.
TCAAAATGAGTTGATCTTAATATTGCTGTCCCTCCATGGCCAGTAAGCAAACCTCCATTTTACCAGAGGAATACAGAATAAAGCCATCTGGATTATTGGAGAAAAGAGCAATCAAGTGACTTAGATTAACCCGAGCCTTATTTTCTGAGGGAATAGCTCCAACCATCCAGCTAAAAAGGATGTCAATTTAGAACTCAGTTTGATGTAAAGGGAAAGAGAAGATTAAGATAATTAATTGGCATCTGACCATGTTTAAAGAGTGGGAAGGTTTGGGATGGAAAACAATCTCAGTAAATTGCATTATAATTATGAGAAGAAAACAGGGTCTATCTCATTGCCTGCAGGGAGCAAAGAAATAAAGAGCCAGTCTAACTTTATACTTTATGAGGTGCTCAGAGTCTGCAAAACATTATTGCTGTTGTCATCAGTTGAGGAAAAAAAGTGATATATTAAAGAAGACTATAAATCTAATTTGTTATGCTAGATACCTATAATAGATGCAAAGCCATATATTTGCCTCCTTTTAAAAAACATCCTTTTGATAGACTGTTTGCAAAAACAAAAAACAAAAAAAACCCACTTATTCTACTTTCTGTATTCAAACCCTTTTACACTGTGAATTTGCAATTTCTCCTAAAAAAAAAAATAAAATAAAGTGTCTGTTCCACCAGTCTAGGTCTTGTCTAAAAGAATGGAGCAGATGTGACATCATGCTACTGGACCTTGTGAGACCTTGCAAACTTCTGCTTGTTCTCTTGGATCTCCGCTGTGCCCTGAGAATAAGACTTTCCTTAGGACAAGAGAGTGAGTCCAAATTCAGTTTTCTTAGCAAAGGCTTTGAGTGAGTGAGGCTGCTCAGGCAGTATCCGAAAACCTAACTAGAGCTGATCCGCAGTTAACCAAAGATACATGTAGCATCACTGATAGTAATTCATACTATCTCAGACCCAAAAGACTTTCCAGTTGACCTGCAGACTCTGAGCTGATTAAAAAATAGCTATAGCACTAAGCAGTTTTGTTGCTTGCTCTGCCCCAAATAGGTGCTAATTAGACATCTAACATAAGAAATTAGAAATTACAACCCCAAATTGTAAGAAAGGCATGAAAGATTTCAATTATAATGAAAACATTCTGCTATCAGACTCTATAGAATTTGTGAATATCACCAATGGGACAAAGCAAAAAGATTAAAAGTGTCTTCATATTTGATCAAGATCATGGCGGCCACAGGCAGTCTTAACCCAGTGCTTCAGCCATTTACATTCTAAGAACTTCTGTCACCAAAATATGTTTTACCACAGCATGGCTTTCCTCAATTTTGTGACGTGTAAGTTAAAAATGCTTGTAAGTCAACTTTGTATACAGATGTCTGTTAGACTGTGCTCATATACCAACTTGTTAAAGTGAAAAGTAGATAGAGCTATAATAATAAAAAGATCCAAGTTTTAGTGTTGTTTTTAAGTATATTTGTCCAATTAGAAAAAAATTGAAATCACAACAAACTTGAGAACACTGAGGTACCAATCTGAAATTTCTTCTGATGCATCAAATCCTGCATGTTGTGTTCTCATTTAGGCGGTGAAACAAGACCAGCATTGCGTGGCCCGTTGTCTATAATTCCTTTGTCCTCTGCCTCCACTCACTCCCTAGAATGAGCTTTGGTCATATTAATTTACTAACAGCCTGCCAGGCTTGACATGCTCTGTCATGCCATGATGCCTTTGATTTCATTTCTCCATCTTCCTGAAATACACTTCCCTGTCACATAGGACTAGAAAATTCCATTCATTTGTCTCATTACACCATGTGGGTTGCCTAACTTGCAAAGACCTCTCTAATCGACAGTGAAGTATTTCCTCTGCTGATGTCCCCCCATATGCATTCGTCACACCATGTGATATATTTGCTTCCCACATCTGCTTCCTCAATTACACTAAAGACTACCACATGCCCTAGTTTTACACGATAGAGGACTGGAAACATCATGGCACCATTTTTATTAAATAGTATGGACTCTCCAAACTATATGCTCTTGGCTTCAGGCCAACAGTATCACTAATTATGAGAATCCCGATACATTAATATTTATGAATTTTTGAAATTGTATATCTACCATAGGCATGGGAGTAGGTCAGCATTTTATAAGAACTTATTGAATAATGTACTTAATTAATTGCTACTTCATAACTTGTAGCAAGTTTAAATCTTATTTTATAAACGTATTCTGAATAGTAATAATAGTAATGATGAGGAGGAAGAACAGTAGCAGGAGAAGGAAGTATTTTTTAAAGTCCTCATTTAAACGACAAATAGAAATATAATCTGTCATTTTCTAGAAAGATTTTTTTTTCAGAATTTTAGAAATGCACTAGCTTAAAAATACCTTCATGGACATTTTGCTTCTGACCATGGAAACATCAAGATCCGGGCTTGCTGTATGTGACTAGATAACTGAAGAAAATATTAGACAACTCGTTTCAGATATTGGATAAGACTCATCACAGGACTGTGATCCCTGAGGCAAAGGAAACAAACCAGGCAAGCTCTAAACATCTCAGGTGTTATGCCTGCAGGCAATTTCCAGACTACATTGGAGAGATGGTGGAAACCAAGCAAAGGCCAGAGTACTGCTAAGAGGCGGGAGGCAGAGATCTCAAGATCTCTAGCATATGTAGAGAAGAGTAGTGTCCACTTATCAGTGACAGATATATTTCAAGACCCCCGTGGATTCCTGAAACCATGGCAAGCTGTACACTTAACATATGCTATGCATGTATTCCTGTGAAGTTTAATTTGTAAATTAGGCACAATATACAATTTTTAACCACAACTAATACTAAAATAGAACAATTGTAAAAACATACTGTAACAAAGGTCATGTAAAACTTATGAATTATTTATTTCTGGAACTTTCCATTTAATCTTTCGAGAGCATGGGTGACTACAGGTAATTCCAACCATGGAAAGTGAAACTGTAGATAAGGCGATCCACTGAACTGAGAGGGGAATATACAAAAACAGAGTTCCAGGTACTTACAAAGAATTCTTTTGACTGACTAAATATTCTCCATAGCTGCATGCAGTAAAATTCAATAGATCTAGGATAAAACATCTTTTAGAAAATACCAATTGACAGGGGACTATAAGCAGAGAAATTCCTAGGGTTCATAGAGGCCAAGAATTGGTGAAGGTGCCATCAACTAGCATAGAGAGACTTCTGCAAATACCAGGGGCAATTGGTAGATATCCAAGACAGGCCACCATATGACTCATTCTACTGGAATGAATGACACAGACTCCCTAGAAAAGTTTTTACCAGCCAGGAACACGGATCAGATTGATCCACATAAAAATGAACTACCTGTCAGAACAAACTAATCCTCTTCCATTATAAAACAAAATTCAGCAACAATGTAAAATTCACAATTCTCATAATCAAGTAAAACTTGTTAGGCACACAGATATCTTTGGTGAGAAGGATTGGTCAAACGAAGAGCATGGGAGCAAGTTTATACGGATGTCAGGATCTGAACCAAGAGGTTTCCTTTCAGATGAGCCAGGAATACTAAAGTCTAGAGTTTATTTCATTAAATATAAAGTCTTATCTTAAATAACATTATAATAGCAGAAAGTTACTTTAAAATTCATTTTGTCTTAATATCTTAAATAATATATTTGTATGCTTCCTATTATGAATGCAACAATAGCAGTAAAATTCCCTTGAGTTTGTTTGCCATACTTACACCTAATCTTTTAGTTGATCTTTGCTGAGTTCATATGATTGGATATGGATAAGAAAGTCTTCCTTTTTTAATAAGTCAAGACCACTTCAAAATGACTACAAAACACATCAGAAACCTTATACTTCAGATTTTCTACATTTTTTTAGCATTTTCTTCTCATATCAGTCTTTTTTCTACTGACACACACTCTACAAAATCCCACAGTGTATTCCTGTTGTCTCTAGCTGAACACCTGATAGATTTTATTCTGAAACGTGCACTTGTGCAAGAAAAAATCAGAATTGTAAAATTTGGGAGAAATTTTAATATTGCATGATGAGACAGAGATAGTTGATCAGACGACATTTTGAAATTTCACATGGAAAAAAAAATTTTCAGTGTTTCCTCACAAGCAAAGTTATTAAATTCCCTGAAGAAGACATAATTTTCCTGTATTAATTCTCACAATGCTAAGTTTAAGAATGAAAGGGTTATGCTAATAATGATTAAAGATGCAGTTAAAATTGGGATAAATGTTTTAAAACAATAAAACTCAAAAAGGATCTAAACAGTACTGAATTGCACAAATGTCTGGGGAAATCTATGAATTAAGTATAGATCATCATCTCATAGTAACCTTTGATAGTTCTCATTAAAACTGCAGCGGTAGAATCTGTTAGGGGCCTCCAGAGAGATATTATGTGTAAATGCAGAAATTAAAAAATGAATATTGAATGATTCTATTGAGAAATTAAGGCCATTCGGTTGTGTTAATGGTGGTAGAGTATCAGATCTATGATTTTCATCTGTTCTCCAAAAGGAAAATGAAAATCTGCATCTAATTTACAGATTTAATAAAACATAATTCTAATAACACCAATTTTACATAATAACTAGCACTAAGATTCTTATAAAGTATTACATATAGTGTGTTCTTTATATTATATACACATAACACAAGTATATATATACATATGTATATATATGTACATAAATGCAAAATGTTACCTATGGGCATTAATTATCTTGCAAACAGAAATTTAAAACAATACCATCCAACTTAACCTTCCTGCTTTAAATAATCTAGGTAATTTATAATTTACCAACTCTGCTCATAGATTTTACAATACCAAAATAAATAGAGCATCTTATTTGAAAAAAAATGGCATTTAGAGTAAAGGGAAAATAGTGTATTTTGTCACACATACACATTTATAGTTCCAGAAAAGATTAAATATGATAAAGTGTCATAAATATTATCCATTTTCATCCAGTGTTCTCTAATTGTGAAATTGGGCCACAATCAGGGCCTTGAGTAAGTACACCAGAATGAAGTTCCTTGAGATCCATGAAGACTCATTTAAAGGGATCAGTACATCAATTTTTCATTACTCTGACCAAAATACATAACAAGAACAATTTAGAGGAGGATCAGATCATTTTGTTCCATGGTTTCAGAGGTTCAATCCATAGTTGCCTGACTCCATTGTTCTGGGCTGGAGATGATGGTGGAGTATCATGGCAGAAGTGTATGGTGAGGGAAAGCTGCTCAGCTCATGAAGCCTGGAAGCTGAGAGAGATAGAGGTACTAGGTACAAAACACAAATTCCAAAGGATACTCCCAGTAACCTACTTCCTCCAGTTTCACCCCACTTGCCTATAATTACCACCCAGTAAAGTCCTTTCAAATTATTAACCTGCCAAATTGATTAATCCACTGATTAGGTTATGGTTCTCATAATCTTAGCATTTCATCTTTGAATATTCTTGAAGTGGGTATCAGAGTTCCTAATACATAAGCTTTGGCAGGGGGGAATAGTTATATCCAAACCATACAAGCTCTGGATATGCTTGAATTTTGTCATATACGGTCTTTAGACATTATTCAGGCACAGAGAAAATCAGACAGAAGGATATCCAAGCACATTTTTGTAGAAAGCACATTATATTAGGAAAATCTCACCCTAAAGATCAAATTGTTATTGTGACACTTTTTATTTTTTAATGGTTTTATTAATGCATTATAGTTATATATACTAGTGGGAATTATTTTGACATAATCATACACTCATGGAATATTTTCCATTTGCCCCATTTCAGTCCACATTACTTTCTTTTCCCTCCTCCCTCTCCTTATTTCCCTCCAGTACTCTATTAGTATTTTTGGTTTATTCATTTTTAATTGGAGTTTTATAGATCTACAGAAAAGTGGAAACCACCGTGGTGAAAGAAGTCAGATCCTCTTTCTTTTTATTCAATATGTCAATTCCCAGATTTAAATTGATGGGTCTGGGGTGAAATTGAGGATTCTCCTCCTATATGCAGTTATTCATGAACAAACATGCTTCTGACAGTGACCAAGTTGTTATCCCAAAGATCTTAGGGTAAAATCAAGCCATGAAGCAACCTGTGTTAGGCTCATAGCCAGGCAATTATTACATGAATTAAAGCTCACATTTTAGGGTCAAATTATTCCTATCATAACAGAATCTCTGTATGAATTCATTATAGGAATTGCAGCTTTCAGAGCAAGCTTTATGAAAATGAAATGCTTATTTTTCTTTTTATGTAGAGGCATTTGGATTGTCATGAAGCATCTCTTTAATTGTTGTGTTTTTGATGATGCTAAGTTTTAGGAAAACAATTTTAGACTCAGAATATGTGTAATCATATTGATGGGTAATGGTAAAACATCAGGCAGGCTTTGTGCCCAAAGCAATCTGTGAGATAAAATAGAGAGCTATAGCTTTTTAATGTCAGCACTACTCTCTCTCTCCTCCACCTGAACACACAAAGCTCTCACCAAACCGCCTGCACACTTTCTCATGAATAGGCGAGTTCTGCATGGCTCTGTACTAAGGTGCTTAGGCTGCATGCCTAAGTACCACAGCCCATAGTTAGATGCTCAGCACATCAAAACCTCATCCATGAAATATTAGCAAAGCTATGAATCTGTTCTCTTATAAAGTTATACGAACACAAATGTTTAGTGGAAGACATTGCCATAGAGGTCAAGCACTTTTGTGATATTGTGGTGCAGCAAATATACCTCTTCTCCATCTAAATGCTCAATCTCTGTCTTTTTCTCTTAATCTGGCCAGAGCTATCGTGTATCCCAAGATTATGAAATTTTCATAGGACACTCAACCCCAGGAGATGGGAAACTTTTCAACAAGGGAAGATAATTAGACTATGTGGGCCATATGATTGTTGTCTCAACTATCTAATTATCCCATTGAAATACACAACACATAAGCCAATGAGGGGGTGTGTCCAATAGAACTGGCAGTGGGCCAGATTTGGTGAATGGCCCAGTTTTCCAGCTCTAGCCCATACCAAGCTATGTAGGGTTAGGTATTGGGGTTGTTTCCTCTTATTCTTGTTTATACCAAAGTATTGGGACAATTCAAGTTATTTATAAAACCATCAGGGTCTGCACTACTTACAACTCCTTCTCCAGTCTGGTCTTCCCATGATCCAGGACTCTATTGCATTTCTGTTCAAACTTGTTCTGAATTGTGACTACAGGAAGGCATTGGTTCTGTTCTATTTGCCTTTCACTATGTGAACTTAAATGACCATCAAGGTATAGTTTATGTCTTCTGGTCCCCACTTTCTCTGTAAGCATGCAAGACCCCCTAATTGTGATATGTACTTCAGCCAATATTCATGCCTTAAATAGCATATAAAGTAATACAGTCTTGTTAGCCATAAAGACTTTTAATTATCTTAATTCAGTTGAACTCTGGAGGTAACTGTTTCCAGGTTTGTTACACCCGCTGATAGATATACCCAAGGACCCCAAGCCACTTTCATCTCTCTGCTGGTTACCACATGTACACAGATAGTTACTACAGCTCCGAGTATCCATATACCACCATACAAGGTAGATTGAAGGACCATGAAACACTAGTTTACTTCAGGGACGGAAGTCCTCCAATTCATTTACATCTCATTTTCATTAGCTGTAACTGGGTTATATGCCTACCCCTAGAGCAACCATGAGCAATGAAAGACATATCAGTGCACATTCAGATCAATTAGGATTCATTTCCTAGTTCTCAAAAGGAGTCTTGCCTTTCCTAAGAAAAACAGTATTTTGCTCACTACCTAGCCAAATTCAGTGTGGTTCTTCCACGCAGAAAAGTTATAGGAATAACTTGGTGACAAATTTTGTGAGTTGCATCATTCTTTGTGAGCAAACAGGAGCAGTGAATCCAAAATAAAAGATGAGAACACATTCTTCCACCATTCTCTTTCAGCATGACCTTGGATGTACTGTTCAACTTCCCTCTCTGCTTGAACTCCCTCCTGTGGAAAATGAGCTTGATAAAGTAGCATCTTAGAACTCATGGAAGGAGGAGGCGTTGAAATATATCACTCAGCCCCAAGTGCTCAACGCTGCATAGACTGGATATAGATTGTAAAAAGTTTGATTAAAGAGTGTGCTCAAATGACACTTCTGTTATTGCTGAAAGCTCAACAGAGGATGCTGTGTCTCTTCTGCAACCCACTGATTTTCTAAATTACCAATTTATAAAAGTTCTCTTTCAGAAACACTCTGCATAATGCACCTATTGTTCTACCTTTTCCTATTTTTGAAACAAATCAGCAGCAAAGAGACTTATTTCATTTGCTTCCAAAGAAGGTGAGTTGTTTCAGAGATAAAAGGCTGAATGACCTTTCCAGTGTTATATGCAGAGATAATCTAGTTATGACAAATCTTCTTTTGTTCTAGTAACTTCTTTGGCAGAGGGCTCGGAGGACCTTGGAAAATGCCTGAGGGTAGGAGTTTGAAGAAAGTAACAGGGGTGCCACATTTCAGAATAAATAGTTTCACAAATCCCCAGTTCTATCCACTGCAGTCATTTCAGGAAGGGAATCTGTTGAGGTCAGTGGTGTGACAACAGACAATTCTGCTCACCTCCCTCAACTGTGTGTCACTGAATTAAACATGATACTCCAACTGCAGTGTCAGAGTTGGTTCACACTAGTCCAAATGAACACCTCTATGATAAGAGTGGCTATCTGGGAGAAAGTCCTAAATTCAAAGGATGCACTCCAGGTTTCATATGTAGTGAGTTTAATGAAGTCCCAACATTCACTTGTGATCTTTGGAACAGTGGTCACAGATAATAAGGATCATCCTGGCAGATTTTCAGGACTGGCATGCCACCACCTGCTGGGGTTCCTGTCAGTTTGTTAAATAGGCAGGAAGTTGTTCCCTACTGAAGCCACTTGTATTTGTAGCCCCTCAAAGGAATGGGAGCAAATTCTTCCCACATCTGTAGCCATGTCCTAATCATGGATTGAATGGCCTACTCTCTTCCCAACTTTATCCTGGAAAATGGAAGTAAAGGCATGTGTCAATCATCCAGTTTTGATTTCAGTTAGCTCATTGTCTGTTGTCTTCCCCAACTTTCCCCCAGATCCACAAATCTAAATTAGTAAGTCAGGCTTATGAAAGCTGGAGACCATGGGTGGATTTTGAAGGAAGAAGAAGTACTCCTTATTCAGAGAACCAGAAAAGGCATTTAGGTAGAAGAAAAGAAACCTATATGGCAATGGAATTGAAATTGTGATAGAGAGTTTTGGGATCATGGAAAGAACCTCTATTTGGTTAGATACAGTGGGAGGCCTGTACAGGAGAGCTGGAGAAGAGGTGGGAGATTAATCTTATATCATATTATCAAGGTCATGAAATTTTTCCTGAAGGCGGTAGAAAATTAAACAACCCTTTAATTACCTTTTATCACTGTTAGGGAATAATTTCCATTTATCATCCTATCTGTGTCCACAGGGAGCATACAGCAAACTAAATAATCAGTGAGAGAAAATGCATTCATTAAATGGCAACGCATGCAAGTTGCTGGACATTCTAGGTAGAGTTCCCATCAATTCTTTTGAAAAGAAAAATAGTTTAAATATGATGTAAACACATTCTTAGTGATTAAGTCAAGTCATCTGGTTAATTCCAGATACTGGGCAAAAGCTTTGTAGAGATGCAGTATATAGTAATAATTTTTTTAAAAAAAATTCCTTTTTCTGTTTTGATTTAAATAGAATATATTCTTATTTTATTGAATATGCATTAGCTACATAGTCATTTTTGGAAGGGAGGAATAAATGCAAAATTAATACATATATGCATAACAACTCCTTGTATCTGAATAGCATTATCCCAAGCATTTTACATCCCTCGTCTACATAAGATAAACAGAAGACCAGTGCAGTAGATAATACAATGGTCATTATATTTTCCAATAGTCAGAGTCAGGGAGCTAGCCCAAAATAAGAACCCAAGTTTTACAATCAATTTCCTTCACCTTCTTGTGGAATAAAGGCATTAAAATCCATATAACTTGTTAGCTCTTTGAGTAGAAGGGAGAGGAGACAAAAACAAAGGTGTTGAGTGTGTCTTATGGGCCACTACAATGAGGTATCAATTTTGGGTTATATTAGCATAATCAGACTCAGAGAGAAAGGGGAAGGGACAAATCGGGTTTGATGAATCAACAAGCCCTGGAGGGCTGTTTCTGACCTTTGATTCAAAAGTTGAGAGATGATATCAAAGTTTTCCAGGACTCTCTTTTCTACTAAAGAGAGATTTAGGAGAAGCATTAGTCTACTACTTTAGATGGTGGATTCTAATTCCACTGATGTGGGTTCTCCCCATCTCCTCCTTCAGCTCTGAACTCAGATTAGGTAGAACTGGATGACATGGTCATTGGAAAAAAATGATCAAAATACAAATATGAAGATATATGAGGAAATGAAATAAAATAGAAGGGCATTAGAACTGATGAGAGGGTGCTATGGGATGAGTTGAGAAAGAGAAATTTAACACATGGCAATTCAATAGCCCTATCACCATCCAGAAAAACAGGCAAAACAAGCAGGATTTGGGCCTCCACTCCCACTGGTTGGCTTAAGGGAGGCATTGCTAACTGATGATGTTACTCTTACTTACTAAACCCATGAACACTTCCTCAATTAATATTCATTAGTTTTCTCATTTAGACCGATTTGGATTTGAATTTGCATATGCAATCTGGAGCTACTCTCACTTTGTTCTTCTGGAGCTCACTTAAACTCAGGGGAGATTTGATCTCACATACATAATATTCTAAAGACTGCTGTAATGTAAGGCTTGATCAACTTGAGACAAGACTTGGAGCCATACTCATTAAGCCAGGAAAAAATTCAGAAACTGCCTCCCCATGATTCATGCATGCACCAGTAAACATACAGATATATACTATAAAATATGCATAAAAAGCCCCAATCAGAAAAACTATTGCATGTAATTTTTATAAAATATCCTTTATGTCATTTTGGATATCTAGGGTCCTGTGTCCACTTGGAGAGATAAAAGGTAAGTCAAAATCACAAGGCCAGTCTGGAGGACATTGTTAGCAGAGAGATTCTAACTTCCTTTCCTGGCAATCTGGACTTCCTTCAAATCCAGATGTTATTAAAGAAAAAAAAGCACTGTCATAAATAATATATTACACCTTCTCAAGGTAAGTAAGAAGTCAAAGTCATCATCCCAGCCTTACGAGGAGTTTTCCTTTTTTTTATTTCAATTCCACCCACTTTAACAAACAATTTATGGAATAGGTCTCCCAGTTGGTCACAGGTCTGGACATCTTAAACAATTCCATCTGTGTGTTCATGACTAGGTTATCTCTGTGAATATTTCTAAGAGAACTCGTAGTGGGTTTGTCAGTTTCTGTGCACAGATTCAGACCATCCTGTTTTCCACAAATGAACCACCCACTCCTGTACCATTCAAAAGTCTGAATTTTTCAACACACTCAAGATAAGCCTGTAAGTTTACTATGATGTATCATCATCGGTTCTGAGCTGAAGTTGGGAGAAAAGAGTAGAAAACAAAAATACCATGATTAATGATCAAATTTAAAACACATAAACAAGGTTAAAAGTGGGAGGCACTTTGTGCCCCAGTGCTCTGGTGCCTGTGAAAACTACCTTGAATAGAATTCCTTACTATATTCTTGACCTTGGCTATCCTACCTCAACACTACTCAATAGGAATAAGTCCTCATCCAAGGCCTCCCAGCCCTGAATGAGAGGGTTTGGATAGAAGAGTGGGAGGCAACATGCAAAAATTTGAATTTTAACGACTTTAGGAATTACTTACTCAGCTTCTTACTATGGTATAAATGAGAAAACTAAGGATAATGCACTTAAATTACTTCATAATGGCAGTAATATCTAAGTTATTATACCCCAAATTATTACTACAATTCTAGTAATTCATCTTCCTGAATCTCTGCCAACACTCGCCAACACATACTTCCTTTGAAATAGTCAGCAGCAATAGGAAATTTAATCAGGCTCTCAATAACTGCCAGTTTTTCCTTATTCTAATTTGCTTCGGCTTTGAACTAAAATGGAAGTCCTTTTTTCCTGGTATTATGTCACACAGCACCTGTCCTTGATAGAAGATTTAATACCATTAGTCCAAAATAACACCAAAGCAGAGACTCATTCTATACCCTCCACACATTATAATAGTTGAGTGAAGAAGAGAAAGAGATTGATTTTGTAAAGGAGAGTTAGCTGACACAAATTACTGCTACTAGCACAAACCTATCTATGACAAAAACAAAAAGAAGTGCTTCATGAGTTTGGGACAATGACTTTGACTTCTTACTTACCTTTAAAAGGTGTAATATATTAAATCTCTTGACAGTGCTATGTTTTCTTTAGACTAATGATCCTGCTTTGTTATTTTTACAAAGCACTTAGCTACTACCTTTCCTCTAAGAAAACCTCTTTTATCTTTATTTCAATAGAAAATGTTTCCTGGCTTTCCCCAAACCTATGACTCGAATATGGCAATGTTCTTCATCCAGTCCCACAGACCTCCATTAGACAAGCAGACTAATCTATTTCAAAAGAACCCAAAGGCATTTTCTTGCTCTCCAATGTGGGGAAAGGAGAAAACCTCACAATTATCCTGACTGCATGGCAACTGCAATGCAATTGTTGGAAAAGATTTATTGACGATTAACTATTTATCCATTCATTTAAAAAATGCTTACTGGTATTGTATGCGATGTATATTGTAAATGTTAATTTATGAATATGGTTACAACCCAATTTTGATTTGATCTGCAAATACCAGATGAAAATACTAAAATTGTCTGCATTTTTAATATGAAATCCACAGTTGCAGGATTGATTCTGTTGTTAGAGAATTAGCTATCCCCAAACATAAGCTATTAATCCATTAAGCTTAAAATTCTGTGTAATTTAGCCTGAGTTTTGCTGCATGGTTTTCCCAACCTGACTAAGCTGTCTCACACATTGGGAGTCAGCCTGGGGTAAGTGGGGCAAGTAAGTGGGGTGTCTCATCTTCTTCCTCATTCTTATTATGGAGGCAAGCATCTAAAAGCAAGCTGGAAACATGTGTAAGTCCTGCTTCTAATGATTTGTCTGCCAACTCCAGTTTGAAAAGTTTTTCAGTTTTGTTTTTATTATGATTTTCCTTGTATTTTCTTAAGTTGGATGTAGGGCAGATGCTATCACCAGCAAGACCACTAGGATAAATTGCTTAATTCCTCTCTTCTTCATTTCTCTTATCTGTAACATGAGAAATCTTTTTGTCTGAATTCATAGAATTTAGTGTGACAATCAAGTGAATTAAGTTCTATGAAATATCTAGCATTGTGATTAATATATAGTAAATGTCAGCTATTGTATTGTATATTGCACCTTTTATTTATATAAATTATATTATTAGCTTTATGATATAGTTGCCTTCACTGAAAATTTAACCAACTTGAAATAATATTTAAAAGTAACTAATATCTTCTAAATTAAGGGCAAATGAATAAACATGCTTTCCTAAGTTACATTAAAATAGTTGAGTTTATACCCTTGTAAAATAATTAGATATATTTCCTGTTCTTTTATTATAATATAAAGTGACAGAAAATTTTTATAGAAGCAATAAGAGGTTATTGATCTCAGAAAATTGTTGAACTATACATTGGTTCCATGACAATATTTTTCACATAGAAATAATGAATGGATAGGATATATGTCAGAGATTTTAGAGTCGCATGACTTTATCATAATACCATCACTATTCGGGGGATGGAAAATGTGAATATCTATGGAAGACAGTTTCTTCATGTAAAAACAGATTAACAAAAGATCATATCTCCACATAGAATCTAAGGATGAGTCGTAATCACCTACTCTCAATGATAGTGCCTACCTCACCTCCTGGCACTTAGTAAACGTGTTCCTATGGCAATCATCATCTACATTTCCATCTTCATGTGTCCTTTCTCATTCAGTGGGATGGATAAAATAAGGACTTACTTTACAAAGATTTTAAATCCTTAAATTAGAGAAATCAATAACTCTGGTCAAGAAAGAGACTTGAAAATATCAAGACATACAAGTGACAGTCACTGAAGAATCCTGATGAGCTCACTGGATTATCACTGGTGTAGTATGAGAGGCTATGTGTATCATGACCTTTCAAATCTCGATTATAAGTGGATAGCCTTATCTCGTGAAACTGCATGCCCACAGAGGTACATTGCAGAATAAACTGACACTTGCTATTGTAGTGGTTTAATAATGGTGTCCTGTCCAAATTCATGTTGACACTTAATTCCCACCATGGTGGTATTATTGGATGGGGCCTGTCTGGGAAGGGATTGCGATCTGAAGGCTCTGACTTCATAAGTGGCTATGTGCCTTACAAAAGCAATAGGGAGAACTTGCTAACCCCCTTTTCCCCTTTCTGCCTTCTGGCATAGTATGGGTACAGCAAGGAGGCCCATACCAAAGAACAAATGTCAGTACCTTGATCTTGCACCTCTCAGACTCCAGAACTGTGAGAAATAAATTTCTATTGTTTATAAATGACTTGGTCTGAGGTATTTTGCTATTAGCACAAGCAGACTGAGAAACATACATTATTAATTTATTTTGAAGGATGTTATCATAGCCTGAGAGAGGGACCCATGCAGATTTTCTTATCAGGAGCTTTAACTAGATTTCTGAAACTGAAGGAATTTAGACTAGATCCTGAAAGCTGTAAACTCAAGATGTGGCTTTGCTTAGTGAGCTGGGGACCGTGAACTAAACACAAACAGGCACTGTTTGAATAAGGTTCTCCTGCTGACTGCATTTGTTAGCAATTTATTAAGTCTCTTTGAAATTCAAGAACCTCATCAAAGAAATGAGGGTAATAATAAGACATTAACTTCACCCTGTGTGTGTGTATGTGTGTGTGTGTGTGTGTATCTGTGCGGGTATGTGTATTGACATACATGCGCTTTTAACCCGTTCATTGTTCATTGTTATGCAATGCTCAATAGATATCAATTATAAAAATCATGATTATAGCTCAAAGAGGTAGAGTTTCAGACTTTGGTACTCTCAAAATACTGACTCAAAATTACTATAGCTCCATCATTGACCTCTGGAGATTTAGTCGGGCCCAAAAGTTTTGGTTGATGGTCTACAGTGTCTACTTTTCCTATTCACCCTGACACACAACTCCTCATGTGGCTTCTGTGTTTCCTTTTACAACTTAACATAGTAGAGCTAGGGGTCCAGCTATCATTGTGTCAGGACAGCCAAACCAAACCTCAGTTTCCCTATTCGTAATAAAGTGATAAAGTATTATTCATTTATAAGATGAAGATAAACTCATCTACTTGTGAAGTGGATATGACTATTAGTTACCTCCTAGGATGACACCACACCCCACATTATTTCCTTCCAAAATTTCTGTGTTGAAGCACTAGTCCCAATGTAAGTGTGTTTATCAATAGTGCCTTTAAAGATGTTGTGGGTCATGTGGGTGGAGCCTAACTGTTTATGACTGGTATTCTTATACGAAGAGGAAGACAGGCAGAAAGAACAGGTGAGGACACAGTGATAAAATGTGAAGGAGAAAAGCCTTAGGAAGAACTGGATTCCTCAACACCTTGATTATGGACATTCAGCCTCCAGAAGTGTGAAAAAGTAAATTTCTATTGTTTATGCTACCCAGTCTGTGATATTTTCTTGTGTTAATAACACAACATACCAATACAGATGAGTATAAGAATCAAAGAGATAATACATAGATAGCATTGCATCTGACAAGATATAATCTATCGATGTCATGCATAGGATTTTTACATTCATAAATGGTAGCCATCAATCCATCAAAACCTAATGTCTACAGAGAGAATTTGCAAAAGAAAATGGACAAATTATGAGTAAAGATTTTAAAAGAGCCAAGAATTATCTTCAATAAGATAATTCAAATAGGTCAAAGAGAATCAAGGATGCTACCCTACAAACTCAGGAATCCAGTGTATTGAAGTATGAGAACAAGGTGAGCAGGTAGAGTGCTCTTATGACTTTGCACACTTGTATAGGAAATGAATCTTTAGGATGACTTTCCATTTTTTCAACATGAGATAAATATTTCATGATATTGCATCTGTGTGTTATTTTATCAGTTAGTGGTGATGAAAAAATTCTCTCTTCTACAGTATGAAGGCTATGAGTATGTGTAATGTTGGAGAGATTCCCAAATCTCCATATGTGAAAGAGGTGGCTCACCTTGCTCCATTCATGAACGCAGGCTCATGTAGAACTCAGGATCCTCTCTGGGAGCACTGGAGATTGAGAATCAGAGCAAGAATCCAACCACAGCTGGTAAGAAGACAGTCACCACAGGAAGACACTTCATCCATGCTGGTTGTAATCACAACACATTTAGCAGGCCAGAATAGCAGACTAAAAACATAATATAAAAATGGAGCCAATATCATTGACCTCCCTGGAAAGGAAAATGGAGTTGGCATCCCATTACATATGATGAAGACATTCTTGCACTTAGCACCCTGGGGCAGTAAAGAAGCTTTTGTTTAAGACATTTCTTATGCAGTATTTCAGAGGTCCCTTTAAAATCCTCTTTGCCACCCTTTATTATCAACTCTTCCTCCAAATACTAGGAGTTCGAGGGAGTCAATATGATACAGTGAAAAATACCTGTACTTCCTAAGGTGTGTTTAACTTTTAGCTCTTTCACAAACAAATTGCAATTTAACTTGGGCAATTTAAAAACCTGACCTCAATTGCCTCATCTTCAATTTCCTCCCAAGTTTATTCTCAGAAATGTTTAGTATTATTTTTCTAAGATTTAATAATCTGAAAGAAAGTTATTTTAAATTGCTACTATATTCTTATTGTTCTATTTTATTTAACAGCCTTACAAAGTTTCCAATTAACAATTTGAAGCCTTTGCTTTATGAAATAGTTGTTGGCATGTGTCAATAGCCATTATGCAGGTAATTTCCATATCTCTTTCAGGCATGTGCCTATATCTTTCCCTTTGCCTTCATTCCAAGCCATTTTTCAGAAAAGGTCTTCTATTCTATGTTGTAAACCATTGCAACATGCATTTTAATATAGCATGGTTGCAAAATTAATTTCTGACACCAGCAATAACTGAGGTGTCAATTTCTGTTAACAATCTACGCCTTGGCAGATTTTTGTCAATCCATTAATAATGTGTGTAATTGGTAGCAAGAGAGAGAGACCGCTACTATTAATTCACTGCTTATTACTGTTGATTATTAAGGATGATGGTACTGATTTTTTCCCCTCCCTGTCAATCAAACTATTTTTTCAAAATTAGTCATATCAGATGAGAAAAAGAACACAATATCGTTCCAAAAATTGATTCATATTTAAATTAAAAATTTATTGAGGAATTGTTCCACACTACACGATTCACTCCGTGTTTTGCATGCATTTTCAATCTTCTTTAATCTTTAAAGTGACAATTTGAGACATGTGTCACTCTTGATTTTCAGTGACTTACTATGGATCAAAATGTAAATAATATACATGATTCAAAAAGAAGAGATACTAGAGATCTTTGAAAATATACAGCTAAATTTTAATTTATTGCCCAAGATCATACCAATATGATAAAAACTGGGAACTGCTTATCCACTAGTTCTCAGCCCCAAATCTCCACATTTTTTATCTATTGTTGGCTAATAAGACACTCAATTAAGGCAAAATTTAAATGACATTTTCTTAACCTCTATAGAAGTAAGATATATTCATGCTAACATATTAAAAGTCTTTTAGAATTCCTGCTGTCATGGAATTTTTTCTAATGTAGTTTAACACAAGTAATCTCAAATCTAAAGAGCAAGAATCATCATTGTGATATAAGACCCATAAACATCCCAGGAAACTGAGAGTCTGCATTTCACTCTTTAAAAAATAGTGCTCCCAAGCCATGAAATGAGAAGAAGTAAAATTACACTAATGTGCAAAAGCCAAGCAAACATCTAATCACAAATCAGAATAGGTAAAACATTCAAGTTGTCATTGTGACAAATATTACAAACCATGAGCTTTAAACTGCTTATGTGATGTTAAAATTATCTTGTTTTGGACAGGGAATTGCTTTTTATCTGTTGTGGTTGGTGGTGGTAAAAACTAGGTAAGAGAATTTGTTTCCTCCTATCAAGGAGCTGTAACCCATATTCGGGCTCTAAGGTCAACTCTATGACTTCAGGAAAGTCACAGGGCCTTTTGGAGCTTTATGTTCTTCTTTCTTGATTTTTTTTAAATCTGAAAAAAATAAAGGTATTTGTTTGTAACTACTAGTTACAACTTGTTTATTGAATTAGTAAGAAGAGAAAATAAAGATGAAAAAACCCTTGGCAAATTCCAACTTTCCAACGAGATTGTGCTCCAATTATGATCCATGATTTTCAATAGTATCAAGTCATATCAGAACAAGGAAGACCATGGAGAACAGACCAAGCCCAGTAAAACTGGGCATAGAGAGACTGGTTATTTCAGTAATAAAGTAATGCTGTGATAAAGAAACACACTGTATTTTTTTAAAAATGAAACTGAGTGGTTTAATTAGGACATAAAAAAGACAGGGAGATGAGAAAGAAGTTGGGAAAATGGAAGCAGAAGATGGAGATACAAGAGTTTGGATTACATTTTTAATAGCCTAAAAATGTAAAGGAAAAGTTGAGGTGATTTATTGCAGGGCTGTGTTCTTCTTTAACAACAACAACAACAATTCTTGAGATTCTAGGATGCAAAGATTGACAGTCAAATTCATTCAGAGATACATATTTTATTCTTTTATAACAAGAACCCTACCGATATGCTTATAAAAGCAGACATGCATCGTAGATACTGTTGTGAAACTGCCAGGCTGCGTGGCCTCTAGTAGTTCCATTTGCATGCTAATGAAACCAGAGGCCAGATGCCACTAATTACAACCCAGTCACTCTGTCCAACACCCCACAACCAACTGCTAGTGAATGGACCCCGTCATTCCATTATGCAAATACCACTTAGGAAGAACAGGAATAAATTCTAAATAGTGGCAACCCCAGCCATATATTGGCAGGAGGTAAATTAATAAATATATTCAAGAAATGGAAATTAAAAATTATTATTCAACACTAGATTAATCATGGCTGAATAAATATGGAACAGCACAACTCTTTTTTTTTTTTCCCCATTCCAGGAACTTATTAAAGTATAGTAAACTGTTTTTCCAAAAATCATTAATCTGGTGGCTTAAGGGTTAAGTTTTCTGAACAAACTGAAATTGTTTCTTCCTAGCCAAAAATAATAATAATAAAATAAACAAATGATTACAAAAGCCTAAAGGGTATTTTCCTTCCTCTAAGTTAAAAAGATGTGCTAAAAATCAAAATGGAAGCACAGATGACCTTTTGCCTCTGAGTTAGTGGTCTACTCTTAGCTCAGTGAAATTTATATAGAACCTCTCTTGCTATGATATTTAGAATTATGTGGAATAAGGAGGAAGCCAAAGAGCATTTGAAATCAAGACCGTTCAAAACACGTTTTCTGCAAAGTTATTCTGCTGGAAGTGCCAGTTGTTCCGAATAGGAATCATCCTCCCTGAAGATTGCCTCAGGAGGGAGATGTGAGCAGAGAGCAGTTCTCCCTAAGGCAATGCCTGCCGGTTTCACAGCATCATTTTTCATGAAAATCACAATGAGGATTTAAAATATATTTTCCACATCTCTATTAGCAGCCTGTTCCTCTCATGGAACATTTCACTAACTCCTAATTGATTGGACTCCTCATTTTGTGACCATATACTTCCAATTTTCCAGCAGTTTATGATTGTTTGCATTCTAATTCATAACAGGGTAGCTTTGGTACATGTTTAACCAGCTGTGATAAATATATTATGCATTATGGCATTTAACTTTTACATCAATTCACAAATGAAGGTTTTATCAGGCCAAATATTGTGACTGCCATCTCAGAACACCTTCCTGAATACTCATTCTACCTTAGCTCTAGTAGAATCGGGGAGAATTCTTACTCAGGGAGATTCCTTTATAAGAATTTAGAACTACTAAATGGAATGAAATTCCCATTCCTGACAAAATAAGTACATAGCATTTAGCTTTGGTTTTGGTTTACATGATTCATGTGTTAAATCTCAATGGTATACCTGTTATCCTATTCAACCTGCAGAAGCTTGGAACACAGTAGGTACTCAACAGATACAGATGGAACAAATGGCTCAATAAACAGGTAAATGATCCATTTTCAGATATTAGAAATAGGAATCAATGATTTTGAATAATTCTCCAAGACCACTGGGGTTTCAAAATAGAAAAGTTGAATCTAAATTCCAATCCTTTTGATTTCAATTCCTGTGCTCTTGACAAGGATATTATACCAACTCTGCCACCTGAGCTTCTTCCATTCCTTCTTATTCTTCACTTAAGGAAAAAAAAAAATCCTTGGCATGCCAACAGCAAGCAACCAAGTTTGTCTTTCTACTCTAGAGACAGCATGCTTAAGGAAGGTGTCAATCATTCAACATAGGAAAAATTAAACAGAAAAAGCAAAATTTCCTGTGTAACAGCAGCTAGAATGGACAGTAAATAATGTCTTAAAGGAAGCATTTGAGTCTCATAAAGGAGGCTCTTTTAATGTAGACTTACAATGAAAGTTACTATTTCTACGACCAAAGTGAACCAAATAAACAGGCTCAAGTTCACCACACATGGACAGAGTACTAAAGAGATGTAGGAAAAGGGGAGTAGCTAAGATGATCACAGGCAGATGGAATGAAGACAGAAAGCTGCAAATCACAAAGGAGAGAGGAGACATTTGCCTAGGAAGAAGTGATTTGTGTTATTTCTCAGAGCATATTAAAGAGAGCTCTAGTGAGACCAAAAAAAAAAAAAAAAAAGAGCGAAAAAAAAAAAAGAACAAAATAAAGTGTTTAAATAAAAACAAATTTTGAATTTAATGGAATTTGGTGTGAATGCTAACTCTACTTTAGATAGTATAAATGTAATGAAATTATTTAATGTTCCTGAGTTTGTTTCTTTACTTGTATGGGGAAATAGAAATCACAGTATCTAAATCACAGAGGTGTGAAGATTCAATGTACATCTTTTTTGCCATGTGCCTTAAAAACATGAATAATATACAATAAATATTGGCCATTACTCATATCCAATAAGAGCCTGAGCAAACACTAGGAATTTTATGCAAATAGTAGATTTGTGTACAAATTATAGTAGCACAGAGGATGTTAACAGAAAAAAAGTAAGTATCTCTCAAAGTGAACCTCAATATAGAATGGGCTCTTTGTTCTTAATTTTTTTTTCTCATTCTGAGTAAAGCTGTATACCCTGAAAGTATGTGCCTTATTAATAATATCAGTAGACTTATGGATAGAAGAGATATGTATCAGCCATAAATGAAAATCTGAGTATTGTCAAAGAAGTCCTCATAGGCAAAGACTAAACAGGCACAAGTACAAATCTGAAATCAAATGCAAGGACTTCTCTAGGGTGTTCTCTGTACACAGGAAGACCTGGTGTGAACCTCAATTATTCCTGGGTAGTGTGGTAACTGTGTACACAAAAGTGTTAATCTTTGAAAATCAATTTCATTATCTGTAAAATAAGAGTAAGATGATGCCTACATCATAAAACAGCTATGAGTGTTAATTAGAACAAAGTTTACATAGCTCTTAGCACAGATATTGGGACATAGTAAGTATTGGATAATTATCAGCTAATTGGGTTATAGTAATTAAGATTGGACCCAATTGTAGCAATCTATCTACTTGGTTCTTTCATTTCCACCATTACAGATGGCCAGTAGGTCCCACTGAGAATTTCCAAAGACTTCCTAGGATTTACTCAGGTTTCCTGGGTGCTAAGAGCCTATCTCATTGACACCTTTCATAGCCTCTGTAGCAGCTTAACAATTCCACTCTAAATTGGAATTTGGTCCTTTATGATCATAGAATAATCTTGAGAAACAGATGATTTGAGAGGCAGAAACAAACCAGTATTTAATAAATCAATCCATGCTGTTTCTAAAACTAACCATAACAAGGTGAAAGATGCTTTGGTTTCAGTCACCTAATCAAGGAAATTGTTGTCCCTTTAATAGAAATGTACTTGTTCCTCATTCCTCTTTTCTCATTAAGCCAATCCCACAACCTGGAACCCTCACCATGGTAATCCACACATTTATATGAAGAGATGTCTCCTATTGAGCTATGAGGCCACTAAAGCCCAGGTCCATTGCTTACTCCTGAGTGTTGCATGCAAACCTCACATTGAATTGTGTGCGAAAACTCCCAGGAAACTGTTTATTGTTCGGGCACAAAAATAAGAGAAACAAATTCTTACCTGCACCCTTACCCTTCACAGAAAAGAAAACTCATGGAGCAGTCATCCAACTAGAAATGTTAATAACTACCTTCTCTTCTTTTACCAGCTCTGTGTTTTACACACATTATTTAATTTAACCATTACTACTAACAATGCACTAATTATTATCTCCATTTTACGGATGAGGGAATTGAATTTCAGAGAGGTTAATTGACTTGCTCATTGCAACATAGGTGGTAAATGACTATGCCTACAAGCATACCTCCTCAAGTTTTGCCTTCTAGAAAGAGAATGTCAGGAGTAGGGATACCTATGTTATACAAGCTGGTTTGGCTAACCTTTTCTGTAATGGGCTTCATGGTAAACATACTAGGTTTTGCATGACGTATGGTATCTGCCACAACTGCTCAACTCTTTTCTTGTAGGGCAAAAGCAGATGTTGATAATTCAGAAACAAATGGCTTGATTATGTTCCAACAAGACTTTATTTACAAGAAAAGACAGTGGGTAGACTTGTCCCATAGAACACAATTATCTGACCCCTACTATGGAATATTAACTTGGTCATTGGGAAATGAGATTCTTATTGTGGGTTTGCCACTAACTTGTTACTCGACTTTGGGCAAATCACTATTCTTAGAGGCCTTTTATTAGCATTGTGAAAATAAATTAAATCAGTTCATCTTTCTCAGAATGTGAACTATGAACCAATCCAATAGCACTACGAGTAGGTTGGCTTTGTGCCATGAGAGATTCTTCAGTTTGGTTTAATGGAAAGTTTAGAACCTACAACAGTGCCTGGCTCATGAAAAGTACTCAGATACTGGCTGAATCGATAAATAAACTAAATTAAATATTATGTACACCAAACACTAAGGTTGAACACAATGTTGCTGCTGTCATTGTGATCTTCACAGCTGGCTTCTGTTTTTCTGATCTTTCTCTAGTGATCATTCACAATGTCATCTAAACAGCATTTCTGGGGTTAAAGGGTCATGATGAAAAATTACACAGACATTAAGGGGAAAGGTCCACTTAGCTTAGATCTCTGTGTATTCCAGGTTAAATTCTGTATTGCCTACTGACGCCCTTTTAGAAACTATTAAAATTCTTTAGTCTTTATACACCTGAACACTAACTTCAGAAGACGCACGAGAAAGAAGAGCACTTAAAGTTTTGTCATTTACCAGTAAGTCGAGCTACTTGCAAAACCTATTGTACAATCAGAAGTAACTAGAATATTTTAAACTAGCCAGTTAAGAGCTTCCCCTTTTCCATACACAGTAATCCAGTAGGATGGAGGCTCTACAAAAGGAAGATAGATCTGTGCATAAAGTAATGACAGTGCATTTTCCCAGGTCATCTTAGCATTAATGGGAACATTTCTGTCCCTTTGCAGTTCCTTCTGGCTCTTTAGTGTGTGATCTCTGTGAGTGACAGACCCTATCAATGAATCACAAATTAAATGAGTCCCAAGTTCTTAGTTGACCTCAAAACAGAGACTCAGTGAGGCACACTTAAGTCCTACCTGTAATTCATCTATTATCCTAAATGTATAAGCCTGAGTGTGCATTTCCATTACAAAACTAGCAGACCTAGCTATTACAAGAACTGAATCTGAAAAGATGAACAAAGGGTGTAGAAAGATCCAGGCTCTGAAGGCATCTGAATTCCACACAGTGAGATTAAACACAATTTGAAAGGACTCGGTTTCAAAGGCATGATCATGTCTGAAGCATTTTTCAAGCCCATTTAAAATGAGAAAACAAAGAGAAACAAAACTCCTTGGAGAAGGTTTGCTTAAGCCATAGACCCTTATCAAATGCTCCCAGAGTAATCAATGAGCCCCTAGAAAGTGCTGTAAGGACTGGGACAGTGGGAGGAACATAGGCCATTTGCTCTGATTCAGAGATTTTTATGAGAGTCATTAAAGGAAGATGGGCAAGTAACTATGTCGAGCAGAGCAAAGCCCCTGCAGTTCCATGGTACGAAAGTCTGGCCAAACCCAAAAAGGAGAACCCTTCAAACCAAATCAAAATGGGATCATTTTTTGGGGGGGTTGTTTTTCATTTATAATAATCTTTTACGAAGTAGACAATGACACAAACGTCTCTGTGCTATTATATCTTAAAGGAGAAGATAACTTTTTAAGAGAAAAATAACAGAGGAAAAAATGTAGGTATGGGTACCTTCAAGTATGGTAAGCATCTTGGACCAAAGTTTGCATATCCTACAAATATAGAGATAAAACCTAATTTTAAACTTTTATTCATCACTTGTCTATGACTGAAGCTAGAGAACAGTGGTCACTTTGGAATTTATGTATCTAAAATTTTCTATAAAGAAATAAAAGTTTTTCTTATCTATCCTCTCAATAATTTAACAACATACATACTGTTTGCCGTTACTGTGGTCTTCACTCTGTTGTTTGTTTTTCTTTTGCATCTTAGTTATATTTGCTTTTAATTTTCTTCTCACAACTCTCTACCTATCCTCTTGGAATTGCTTCGTACTTCAACACTATTATTTTTAGTTACTTACTTATCTATTTATTTGCTGTTGTTGGGGATTGAACTCAACAACATATTAGGCAAGTGCTCTACCATTGAGCTACAGTCTCAGCCTGACACTAGCATTTAAAAAATAATAATTTCTCTGCCCACTTCTTCAATAGCAATCAATTTCTGCCACCATCTCTTAATAGATCTGCCACTTATTTTCTAATAACTCTTCAGAAATCTTAACTGAATTAACTTGCAGGGACTTTTTTGTTGCATGAATCTGAAGAAAACTTCAGGTCAGCTTCAGTGCTCAGAAATAACAATTATTATAGTACACAAGGAGATGACATTAATTTTATGTCAAGAGAAACTTTTCCATTGTAGTACTTGCTTAAAATATAAACACTAAGTCAATTCATTCAAAAATTTTAAGGACCTGTTAGTGTGTTATGTACACATAGTCATGTATCACTTTAGAAGGGACACACTCTGGAAAGGTATTGTTAGGCAAGTTCTTTCTTTATTGCTTAAACATCTTAGATTGTACTTGCACAAACCGGATGGTATAAGTTAATTGCTCTACACACACTCTTGATGCAATTAAGACACACATTAAACTTGGGATGTGTGAGGTTGCTGGCATATTGTTGAATAGTAAGCTTTCATTTTATAAGTAGAAGGAACACACTCACTTATTCCATTCTGAATGGTTGCTGATCCCTGCAGAAGCACAGTGACCGACGCATGGTAAAAATGCTGGTAATATGAACTTTGTACTGTTCTTGTCATTTTTTTCTTTAATTAAAGTTTGAGCTCATCAAAAGGAGTCATAGTAGTGTATTTCAGTGTCTAGTTTGGTGTTCCAAAGTTTTCTGCTTGTCTGCCTCAAACTGGATCAAATTAAAGAGATCTTGAGTGAATATCCATTTCAAATTATGCATAATTAAGATATTACACTGAAAAAATTAAATGAGTTTGTCACGATTCTATAAATTGATCTATTTGCCATTAATTCCATTCACCAATGGATGTGTCAAGACAAACCTGCTGAAAATAGACATATATATTTCCATTTTATTTAAATCACAATCTGGCCCCTTGTAAAAAATTCAAATGGAAGGCTTAGGTTGATTTTGTTCAAAGAAGTAGAGAAACAAAATCTTTTGTAAGAAAAGTAGGACATAAATGGAGTATGATTTTTCATTTTTCTGATTGTACGTAGGTAGGATCACATCGGTCATGCAGTCATAGATGTACATGAGGTAAGTATAACTAATTAGAACAAACAAAAGAAAATTTAAAAAATGAAAATAATATTTGCAGCAACAAAAAAGTAGGGCATAGAGTTGTTTCTTTGTTTCATTCAGTACTTAAGGTAAAGCACAAATTCCTGTTGACATTTTATAAAACTGTGATGAATCCCTCTCCTCCATTGTTTCCTCCTCCGCTCACAGATAATCCACTACATACTTATGTCTGAGAGGGAGAAATGACCCTCCAACAGCTAATTTCACTTACACTTTGGTGGGCAGTATCTGTGTTATGAGTGCCAATCAGAAATATATGTCAAAAATGCCACCTTCTGTCTTATTAATGCTGACTAGGCAGAAACAGTTGAAATTTAGGGCAAGTCAGAGCTCCTATTTCGTTGTCCTATTTTCAGTAAGAAGAAGAATTTAGGACAACTTAGAATTCTTTCCCTGCCCTATTTTATTGCATCCATGTTTATTCATATTCAGTAAAAGGAATTCTAATTTTACTCTTTGGTTTCTTTATTTCAAAAATGTATTTTTTTTCCAAAATTAATTTTAGTTTTCATTTTTAAATTAATGTATCTAGTTAGAGAAAATTGGAAAATCATATGAACTATAATGAAATTTTTAAATGACTCAAAGTTTCTCAGGCAAAGAAGTGAACTCTGTTTTGAATAAACTCTTGAAATATTCCTGTGATGTGCTTAGTTTTAGATTCATTTGATTTGCTGATAGTAATTTATATGTAAGTTTGCTTTTTTAAACACTTATTTTTATCTCATAATCTTTGTCTTTATTATTATAACTTTTATACTGGTAGCATGTTAGATATTTCTCATCGATTACAGGGATGTGACATATTTAACCTTTCTGTTTTAAAAATTTAAATTCTTTTAATGTCTTATGTATTGCAATGATGTACTTTTTTCTGTTTCCCTTCCTTCATGTTTGTATCAGTTCATTAGGGAAAACTGTCAGAAATAAAATCAGTATGTTAAATTTTAGGAATATTTCTAGGATGTTATTATGTAGCATATTAGTTTGCAAATATTGGTTAGGAATTGAGAAAGCAGCAAAATCAAACGTGATTCTGTGGGAATACATTCTAACCCTACTTTTTCTTGAATGATTTTACTATTACACCACACACATTCTCTAGATAGTATTTTGTCCAAACTTAATGCCTACAAACATTTCCAGTCTTGTGAAAATGTAGATTCTGACTTAATATGTCTGGAGTAGTCTGAGAATCTGCATTTCTAACAAGCTCCTGAAGTGTGACTGAAATAAAACACTTGCCCCAATATTTCCCAGTGAAGCTACAGTGAAAATGATGGGATCTGAATATAGCATGGATATACGTTTTCCTTCAAGATATCAAGATTTTACTAGTCTGTATACCCTGCCAATTTTTTTTTTACAGCTATCATTCATCTTCTATACATCACTTTAAATTAAACTCTTCATGTTTGTTGGCTTTTCATCACTCTGACCAAATTATCTGAAAAGAGAAACTTGTCAAAACCAGAAAAATTTATTTTGGTTCATGCTTTCTGAATTTTCAGGTCCACAGTTGGCCAACTTCATTGCCCTGGATGGAGGTGAGGCTGAATATCATGGTGGAAGGGTATGGTAGAGTCCAGTAGTCTATTCAGCTAGCACTAGGTTAATCTTTTGGATAATGGATGAGATCAGAGCCCTCATGATCCCATAATTTTAAAAGCCCCCCTCTAAACTTCACTGCAGTGGGGACCACACTTTCAACACATGAGTTTGGGGTGACATTTCATATCCAAACCATAACTCCCTAAAATGAACAGATATTAGGTTTATATGTAACCCCTCTTGACTGAATATATTATGTGAAGGTGTGCAGAGGTTTAATAGTGTTTCAGTTAAGGAAAAAAATCAGATTTTTAAAAGATCTGCATATGCTTACTTATTTAAAGCTAGAAAGCATCTATTATGCTAATTTTCACAATAAATACAAATTTTTAAGCTTAAAAATGAACTAAGTTATTGTAAACTCATATATTCACTCTCAAATCATGTGAACCATGAATTTTACATATTAGTCAATTAATTCAAGTTTGTTTAATTTTTATTTGCATCTCTTCCATGTTGTTTATGTTTTATTGGCTACCAGCATCAGATTGAGTTCCTCCCGTGATACTGTCTTTCTATTCTCTCTCTTTTACCTTCCTGTTCTACTTATAAAGACCCTTGTCTTATATTAGTCCACATGGATAATCAGACATCATTTCCCAATCTTAATTAGCAATCTTAACTCCATCTGTTATCTGAATTCCCTTTTGCCATGTAACCTAACTTTGCAAGTTCCAGAAACTAGCAGATGGACATCTTTGGGAACCCATTGCTCTGTCTCCTACATTCATGTGATAATATTCTTTTTAAGTTGCTCTGTGTGAATTGATAGTATTTTAAAGGCTATTTTAGTTTGAGATTATGAAGAATCTTTATAATGTTTTATTTTTTTGCAATACCTTTGCCAAGTTTTAATTTCAAGGTTAGGCTGATTTCACAGAACAAGTTTAACAGTATCCTACTACCTCTACTTCTTTGAACAATTGTGTGTAAGTTTGATAGTATTTCTTTCTGAAATGTTTTATATAATTTTCCAGTGAAACCAATACAGTTTGGAAGTTTTTATATGCTCCTTTGTAATAACAGATTTGAAATGGTAATTGTGTAGAAATCAATTGTAATAATTCTTTTCTTTTGTGGGGACACTTTTGGTGATTTTCTTTTTGACCTATTAAATTATTGTACAAATTTTATGAATACTTATTAAATTAGTGTACAAATATTTCATAATATTTTCTTCTCATCTTTCTACACTCTACAGGAGTTGAAGTTACACCAACTCTTAAACACGTGTTACCCAAAAATGTGTGCATGTTTTTGTGTTCTCTCTCTCTTTATCTCTGTTTCTTTTTGTCAGTCTTCATAGATGTTTATCCATGCTATAATTTTTTTAAAGGAACTGATGAATGGATTGCTGCTTTTCTCTATTGCTCTTTATTTCCGAATTTTTGCTCTTAATTTTATTAATTTGCATAAATAATCAATTTTTAATAATACGGACATTCAAAACTATGAATATTCCTCTCAGATTAGTATTAGCTGCACCTTATAAATTTTGAAGTGATGTTTTCATGGTCATCATTTTGAAATATTTTCTGAGTTTCCTTGTGCTTTATTTTTGGCCTTTGGAATATTTAGAAAGACATTCATAACTTTGAAATAAGTGGGAGTTTATATTGATATCTCATTTACTTCATTTCTAATGTAATTCTCTTTTTGTCAGAACAAAAACACTTTTTGCAAATTTATTGGATATTCTTGTAATCTAGCTTAGCTTGACAAAGATTCCATTTCCCTACTAAAAATGTGTGTCCTACTGCCATTGAATGCAATTTTTCATGGCTACATATTAGTTGGAGAGGGGACAAGTAAATTTTTTACCCAAATATATTCCATATTTATTTTTTATCTTGAAATTATTTTATCTCTCTTTTGAGCTCCAGTGAACTTTCCATGATATGAATGTTTATCAAGACTCCCTTTGAAAAGCACTCTTTTGATCAGAACATAAAATATTTGGTATATTATGTAAAAAGATAGGCATAATATCAAGTCTGTATTTTAAAGCCAGGGATTAATTAAATTCATAGCCTACTACTTGTTAAGTTTTTTTTTTTTTTTTTTTTTGGAACCGGGGATTGAACCCAGGGACACTCAGCCACTGAGCCACATCCCCAGTCCAATTTTGTATTTTATTTAGAGACAGGGTCTCACTGGGTTGCTTAGGGCCTTGCTAAGTTGCTGAGGCTGGCTTTGAACTCGCGATCCTCCTGACTCAGCCTCCCAAGTCGCTTGGATTACAGGCATGCCCCACCGCGCCTGGCACTTGTTAAGTTTTGATTTGGGAAAAAAGTTTAACCTCTAGGAAATTTATTTTATTAATACTAATAGACATTTGTAGAATCCACCGCATCTGGTGATTTTGATGATTCAGTGAGAAAATATGGGAGGTACCTTCCTTAATACCTGCAATATATAGTGAGGTACTTTCCATAGTATCTGCTTAAAGATGAGTACCATTGATGGTAGAAATGAAAATGTGTAAGAATTTAGTACCATTCCAGCTCATCAAACTAGTTGTTTCTGCAAGGCTTTTGTCTTGCATTTGAAGAACTTTTAAACAGAAAGAAGAAATAGTTAAATAATATAGGACTTTCTTAAAGTCATTTATCTTAAGTTGGGAAATAAATTTTATTCCCTCTCATTTCAAGCTCTTACAAAAGTAATAGCTTTTGTAAACCTTACACTTTTCCAAAGTGTAAGGTTCAAAAATGGCAAAAAACCAAACCAAACCAAAACAAAACAAAACCAGTAACAGGAAAGAGAGAGGTTAAAAGTCAGCGTGACTTAAATTTCCAATTGGGGCTTAATTCCTAAGGAAGAGAGTTGATGGGTGGAAGTAATGTCTCTGAATTCCTCTGTTATACAGTTTTCCTAGATACAATATTAAAGTAGTGATTGTGTAGTTTAATATTTCTCTGGTCCTAAGTAATGGAAAACCAAATTCAAACTGTTTAATTTAAAAAGAGAGAAAAGGAACCCAACCATTCAGAGCCCTCTTTTGGTCTACTTTTCACTATTTTGACTTCCCTGTCATGGCAGGTTTTCAAATGGGATTGCAATGTGGTAACCAGCGACTGTACATTTATGTCATCTAGTCAGGTTATAAAGCAGTCTTTGTTTTCTTCATTTTCAACAAATTCCCAGAGATTTATCTCACTGACCATGTTGGGACATTTATCAATCCATAGCAAAGTACCCCAACTGGCTAGGCAATCTCTAGGGCATGCATGCCCTTAGCCTGAAGCTGATTGGAGAGAATGCAAATGTGAATGTTTGAGTTAAGTGTGAACCAATCAAAAGAAGTCCATTGAAAGAGTTTCTACTCTTTAGGAATTTTATCAAGGTAGCCTGAGAAACTAAAGCAAGGTTATGCCTAATACCTGCAACATAGGAGACGTTAAAATACATTAACATAATATTTTAAGTGAATGATCTACTAATTTCCTTCTGCAAGTGAAATTTGGAAAAGTGGACACCATCCACCTCCTTTGGGCAAAGAGTACAAATGAACTGAATCTGTCTTCTAATTTTTTACAGCTCACACTGAAACCTCAGCACTACATGGCTCATGAAGTATTGCCCATTAGTCAGGAGTTCTAAGGTTCATCCCTGGGTAATCACTTTCACTTTCTGCCCAGGTGTAGAAAGGTAGGGTGCAACAGGAAGTGGGGCCAGCCCAAGTGCAATACCATTATGTAAGTGACATTGCCTCTTGCTAGATGAGGGTGTGCAGGAGGCTATTAAGGGCTGAAGAATGTGGTATTCCACAACCGGAGGCCTGGTAGAGCAGACATATTGCTGCCAATCTGTTGCTCACACCTAGCATATACAGAAGAATTATACCTGTTGAAACATCAGGTCAGCTCCAGATTTGCACTTGCCTCATCCCCAGAGCTAAATCCAGGTAAGCACTGACCTGCCCTTCTTGGATTGAGCTTGTGAGAACTAACGTGATCGCAGCTTGAGGCTTGAGATGGGTTCATTTGCTGGCAAATAAATCTAACACAAATACACATACACACTCTTGTATGTATTTATCAGTGTCCACAGGTTTTGCTCTATGGAAGAAAAATCTGCAGGTTTTTCAGAGATAAAATGTTACTCCAAAGTCAATTGTGGAAAGTCTCACACATAGCCATCTCTCTCTTATCAATAAATACTGGGTACCTACTCTCTGTTTGGCATCAGGGATTTTCATAAATGTATTATGTGATTTGTTGAGAAGAGAATTTATATGTGCAATTCAGAGTTGCTAGAGACTGAATTCTGACTTTAATATCTATCAAATAAAAGTACTAAGGTAATGCATTTAATTTAATTATTTGTCAAAATGGACATAAAAGTATTTTGTACTTCACAGAATTTCATAAGGATTAAATGAGATAATTTGTTTTCCAGTGTGCTTAGATCTATCTTCTTAGTAAGCATTAGCTTATTGATGACCATGATATTGAAGATGCTGATATCCTTGTTGCAACTCTTGTACAATATAGATAATGTTATTATATATTTTAAGATAAGAAGACTGATGACTGGATATGTTGAATGGCATTCCTATGGCTACTAGTTTTTAACTGAGAAGGCTGGTGTTCAAGCACAAAGTAATGCTCTTTCTTTCCCATTGCATCTTGTGATCACAAGTGATAATACCTTGCCCTGAAATATTAACTGTGAGAGATTACAGGGCACCTAGGTATTTGCATAGGATATGATAGAACTCGAAAAATATTTTAAAATTTTAAGACCAAGTGTCCTCATGGATAGGTGTTGGAAGAAATCCTAGAAAGAGGTTCTTACTTGTATTATAGAAAAGGTGACAAGACATATTATGAACTTGAACAGCCATAACTGTAGTGGATTTACAGAAAACCTGTGGGAAGCACATAGGGGAGACCTCAGGAGAAGAACATTTTGATGAATACAGGTGTCTTTTCTGGCTCTGGTCTTCAATTATCCCCTAACCTCATTGGCAGTTTGTTCCCTATATTTTTTTCCAGTTTTTAAAAAGATTATTTTATTTTTAAAATTTTTACAGACTTCATTTTGATTCATTGTACATAAATGGGTTACAACTTTTCATTTCTATGTGTGTATTATGTAGATTGACACCATTCATGTAATCGTACATGTACATAGGGTAATGATGTCTGTCTCATTCCACCATTTTTCATACCCCCGCCCCCTCCCCCTCTCATTTCCCTCTATGTATTCTCTATATTTTATCGCAGGGATGAAATAGGAATTTCATCCTTATTTCATCCATCCAGTCCTTTGTTATTCTCAGAATCTCACCATTAGATATAACCGTACAGTTTTCTTATTACTAATTTTAAGTTTCGTGGGCAGCATCATATTCAACAGTTCATTTATCCTATTCTACTTTCTGCCTCAGAAATTGTTTATATTGATCCTTACTTATTTACCCATAGTTTCTAGGATCCAGTTCTTGTGTTATTCTCTTGTGTGCATCTTTTTGTCCCTTACCTAAGTGTATTTCATCATTGGGTAAAACCTCAAACCCGCTCAATGTTAACTCTATGCTTTTTCCATGCCTTCATCTACACAGAAATGTTTGGACAGGTAAAATATCACCTTTCTTCTCTCCGCAACCTCAAGGACCGTCTTTACATGGTGGACAATCCTACCTGTATTCCCTTAGTACATTCACCTCTACAACTTGTTTAGACCTTCTCACTTCTCAAACTTCTAAAATATGTTCTTCTTTTCTGACATTCAGCCAAAGATTTAACAAAATAGAAGCATTTGGGAAAAAATTTCTATGTGCTTTCAACATCTGCCCCAGCTACTCTCTCACATACAGATATGTTCATCACTATTGCAAAAATGTACTCCCAATGACTCTAAATAAGAAGAAACCCTTCATTCTTCATCTCCTCTCTCCTTCACAGGCATTAAAATAAAATCCCCTTTAGTTTTTTTTTTTCCTGTCTTAATTTGGATTCACCAAAAAGCAGACCCTAAGTCAATACTTGGAGGCAAGAAGGTTGATTTAACAGGGACCCTCTTGTGGTATCTAGTGACATGTCACTTTATAATAAATGCTTCTTTGATTACTCATTATGATAGAGCTCCTCATCTTCCCTGCAATGTACACTCACACAACACACACACACACACACACATGCACACCATGCACATGTGCAATGAACA
The DNA here is from genome assembly GCA_020662805.1 of Glaucomys volans. Taxonomy (NCBI): domain Eukaryota; kingdom Metazoa; phylum Chordata; class Mammalia; order Rodentia; family Sciuridae; genus Glaucomys; species Glaucomys volans. The sequence goes on from JAJEJO010001673.1 coordinate 326,178, forward strand.
CACTTGTATCTGTTTCAAGAAATCCATAGCATGGCTTTGTTCTTTTCTCCAATTCATGAATCATAATTGAATATGCCTCTTTATTAATATGTCATATACATTTATTGTGTTTTAACTGATCTCCCCAGGGAATGCAAACTCATTAATGGCAGGGATATAGTTTGTTTTCATTCAAACAGTGGAGATTGCTGCATCTCCACTGCTATGAACCTGTTTTGCCCTTATCGGGCCCACAAAATTAAGTGTAAGACAATGGAATAGTAAAAGTTCCAAAGCATAAAAGGGAAGAAAGAAATGGGAATGAAAGCCTGGCCAAAGAGCAAGAAAACAAGTAGCTGAGAAGGTAAAAGAAAACAGCATACCCCTGGCAGGGAGTGCAATGATATGCTTTCCTTCTTCCTCATCCCCTTTGTCCATGTCCTCTCCTGGGGTAGGAGTATGAGAAACTAAATCTTTGGGAAAAAAACAAAAAACCAAAACAACAACAATAACAAATAAAACAAAACTGAGAAATACTTAGCTGTCACAGCACACAGGAAGTTATCCTGTCAGGAAGGGTTTAATTAGTCAAGCCATGGTTGAATGATTGGTTTTATATATCTCAGGTGGAATAATCTGAAAGTCTGAAAGTATTTCTCCAGTCTCATGAACTGAAGGATCTGGGATGGAGCCTGGGACGAATAGGAACTATAAGACTAAGATGAAAATCATACCAAACCAAGCAATCATCCCCAAAAGTGAAAATCCAAAAAATACATAAATTATATCCTGAAGGTAATTGCAATGAACTCTGCAGGAATCAATGGACTCCATAACAGGAGGAATGAATACGTTTTGCACCAACGGTATGAAATCAAATTTTGCTTCTACCATTACCCTAATTCTTTCCCAGTTGACAACAGCTCCTCCACCGGAAGTCAGCTATTAGATCTGCTCATTTTCATAAGGAAACACTTGATTTAACACCTGCTGTTTGACATGTATATTTAGAACATGTGTATCATTCTCAACAATCTGAGAAACATGGTTCTCTTCCTCCCCTCTAGGCAAAGAAGTAGCTGTTGCTAAGTTAAGTTGTAGTTGAATTGGAGGAGTGCAAGGCCAGAGACCAACATTGTTCATTACCGCATTGCGGTAGTATGAAAACGTTAACTTTAGGAACACCTCCTTTGTTCTCAGGCACCTGAAGGACAAATTTCAAGAACTTCTTTCAGATGCTAGAGCTGAAATACTGAATGACAGAGCAAAAACTCCCCCAAAAGATCATTGTTGTGGGATGTTTGATTTTCAAACCTGTCATATTGCTCAACTTGGACAGATGATGGTAAATGAACCCACATGTCTCTACTTAGCCATGGGAGTTTTGAAAAGACTCAGGCTTCATGGTAAGTGTTAGTTAAATATTCCTGACTACCTGCCTCCCATCTCTTTCCTTCTACAGTCCTCCCAGTGACATAGATGGTGTTGGTTCCTCCCATCATTTGAGTCCCTCCTTCCCAGCTACCAAAGCAATAAATAGATCAGGGAGCCAGAGGGTATTATCTTTTCCTTTCAACTCCTGTTAATTTCCCTCTGATAATTGACTTCTGAAAGGAGAGTAGGAGACAGAATTTTTTTTCCATCAGTTGACTTCTTAATGATTTCACATTGCAGAGGGTCCCATTTGGCTTAGAGCACACTTGACATCCCTATCAAGCGACCTGATCTGAGACTTGTAGTAAACTTGAAACATGTTTCTGCGCACCTGTTTTCTTCCCAGGGAGGGAGCATTTGACACAGAGCCAGTGTGATATATGGAAGGGCTGGTGTGTGGAGAGCGGGGGAAAGAGGAGGCTGCACATGTCCAAATAGTCCCTCTCACCCCACAGAAAATGGTTCTGTCTTCTGAAATTATCCGGTGAAGAGAAATCAGTGACATTTAATGTTCATAAATAATGTAAGCATCCCGGTTTGGGTTGGCAGCATTGTCATAGGCTGTCAGAATCATTTCAGTATCGCCCAATCTAATCTCAGAACTTTGTTTCCATTGTTTCTTTATGAAAAAGGAATGGTGAAATGAGAGAGATACCAACCAGCCAGGCTTTTGTTGGAAAAATCCAGTGGGAGATATAAAAGACTGGGTTTAAAAGAGCGAGACTCTCTGGAGGCCTCTGCTTATTAATGGAATGCTAATGATTCCACTGGTGCCCAGCCTAAGCCATTGGATCTAAGAAAAGGGATATTTGTCACTCTTGTAAAGAATGAAAGGGGACAGAAATGCATAATAATGTTATCACTTGTTTGTAGACATTGAATGATTATATCTCAAACAGAGTGCAGTTGAGGGAGATTGTTTAAAAAAAAAATGGAAAAGAAAAAAGACTCCTGGGATTAAAAGGACAAAGAAACACCGCCCCCCCAGCTTTCCATATTAGCCCCAAATAGAATAAACATAGCATTACGTTCATTTTTCTTATTCATTAGTGTTTTAAAATGGAAACCTACTTTCCCTATTTAAATAGAAGCTTATTCAAATTGAATGTAAATAGAGATCAACTTTTTAAAAGTTTGACTTCTGCCCTATTTCTCCTAGAATATTCATGAATGCAAAGAAGAGTAGATAGTACAATAATGAAATAGAAGCATTTTTCAAAGCCACCGACCATAAGATATTGATTCCTTTTATTATTATTTAAGAGTTGATGAAAGACATCGACTCACCTTAGTGCTAGTTTAGTAGTTCTGAAAGTGTTTTGAAGCTGATATTCAAATCTTGGGAACGGTGAACAAATATTAAATCATTTCCTGAAGTACCTCACTTTTTGGAACCACTGGTAATTTTCAAACAGGATTTTGAAGTATTGAATTCCAAATACCTCTTGTCCTTTGGAGATTCTGGAAATTTAGACTCTTCCTGAGCTAACAGAAGCTGATGAAATAGATTTCTCCCTAGCAAAAAGATCATTTTCCTCTCTGGGGAAAGGTATTTGTTATAAACTCACATCTCTCCTGCTGCAATTTAACGTTGGTAACAAAGGCCTGAAAACATATAGAGACCCAGTTATGGCTTAGAAAAGAGAAAGACCCTCTGGTCTTTGAGTTTTGTTATGTAAGTTCTGCAAATAACTGGTTTCCAGACCTTGGGTGGAGGAGGTATGAACAGGTGTCCTTGAAAAGGGTCAAAGTTTCAGTGATGTGAGGACAGTAAGTTCTGGAGATCTCCTGCACAGCACAGTAACTACAAGGATCCCCCATTGATGGTGCACTTGAAGTTTGTTATAAAGGTAGATCTTAGGTGTTCTGACCTTAAGAAGAAAACAAAGGAGAAAGGAAAAAGGAGAAAAAAAGGAAAGGAAAGGAAAGGAAAGGAAAGGAAAGGAAAGGAAAGGAAAGGAAAGGAAAGGAAAAAATAAACTAGTAACTATGGAAGAGAATGAATATGTTAACTAGCTTGAGTGTAGGGATCATTTGACACTGTGAACATATCAAACCATCAAGTTGTCCATCTTGAATATGTACAATTTTTAGTGTCAGTTATATTCAATCGAATTCAAAAAATCCAAAGGGAGAAAAAATGAAGAGAAAGAATATACAGAGATAGGGAATAAACAAAGGTCCCCAGGGATGTGGTAGGAAGGGAGGAAGCCAGAAGATGTAGGTTAAAGGTTAAGTATTCTTTCTATGTAGAAAGAATAAATCTAGAGACATTGAACATTTTTTTTTTATATATTTGTTGATCAATTGTATTTCTCCTTCCATGAAGTGTCTGTTCGGTTCCTTAGCCCATTTGTTGATTGGGTTATTTGGCTTTTTGGTGTTAAATTTTTGAGTTCATTATATATCCTGGAGTTTAGTGCTCTATCTGAGGTGCACGTAGTAAAGATTTTCTCCCATTTTGTAAGCTCACTCCAGTCAAAATGGCAATTATCAAGAAAACAAGCAACAATAATCGATGTTGATGATGTGGGGAAAAAGTTACACTCATACCTGGCTGGTGGAACTGCAAATTGGTGCAACCATTATGGAAAGCAATATGGTGAGTTCTCAAAAAATTTGGAATGGAACCACAATTTGACCCAGCTGTCCCACTACTTGATTTATACCCAAAGGATTTAAAATTCGCATACCATAGTGATGCAGCCATATCAATGTTTACAGCAGCTCAACTCACAATATATGAACTATGGAACCAACCTATGGTGCCTCTCAATAGATGAATGGATAAAGAGAATATGGTATAGGTACACAATGGAATATTACTCAGCCTTAAAGAAAAATGAAACTTTAGCATTAGTCAGTAAAGGGATGGAGCTAGAGAATATCATGCTAAGTGAAATAAGCCAGTACCATAAAAATAAAGACTGAAAGTTCTCTCTGATATGTGGACTGCTAATTGATAATAAGTAGGGACTGGCTAGGGAAGAATAGAGTCACTTTGGATTAGGTAGAAGGGAGTGAAGGAAGGGGATGGGCATGGAGGTAGGAAGGATAGTAGAATAAATCTGAAATTATTACCCTATGTACATATATGATTACACTGATCAGTGGGATTCTACATCATGTACAACCAGAAGAATGAGAAATTTACTCCATATATGTATGATGTATCAAAGTGCATTCTGCTTTCATGTATACTAAGTAGAACAAATAAAAAGTGTTTAAAAATAAAGAATAAATTTGGAGATCTGAGGTATAACATGAGGAATACAGTTGATCAAATTGTATTGTATTAGGGATTTTTTTCAAATAAGTAGTTTTTAGCTGCTTTTATTATACAAGGAAAAGTAACTATGACTTTATGGAGAATGCTAAACTGCTTCACTATGATAACCATTTTATTATCTCTATGTGTCCCACAACATCATGTTGCAAACCTCAAATAATACACAATACAATATATTATAGTATATATTACGTTTTCTACTTGGACACTCCCTCCTATAAGGAAGTAAAAATTTTCTGGATTCATTTTGAGTGATGGAGAGTTTTTGCCCCAAAGCAAGTTATTAATCTTAAATACCATTTTTTGATTGGCTGATAGAGTGAAAAGAAGAGAAAGTGATTCCTTCACCAGGAGGAAAGACAGAAGTGGTAAAGATGATTTAGAAAAGGAAAATAAACTTTCCAAGGGAAGATAAGTCATGCTCAGACTTCAAGGACCTTAGGAATTCTCTATTCCATACATAGTGTGCCAGGCTTCAAGATTCATAGACTAGGTAAGCTATGTTTCCATTCTTCATGGGGCAAATGGTTCTAGCTGTGCAGGTAGGATAGAGAAGGGTGTGTGTAAGCAGGAGCACAGAACTCGTGGTCCTTCTAGTTCTAAAATTCTAGGCATCCTTGAAATTACTGCATAACTACGCCCTAAATCATACTGTGCCATGTGCAATATGAAGCCAATCTTCAAAATGTCAGCATCTCTGCGTTTTCCCATAGAAGTCAGGACTTCTTGGAGAGTATTTTACTGTAAAAACCCATGAAATGAAACAGCCTCTAGGTATTGGAAAAGTCCTTAAGAGTTGGGTCATGAGGCAGATGGGCCAGTTCACCTGTTTTTTGGAGCCTCTCTGGGGGGCAGGAAAACTGGGAGGGCTTGTATCTGTTCCTTCTTCCTCACCCTCATTCCAGGCATTTCAGTTTTAGTGTCTAGTTTTACATGAAAGTTGCAATTTGATTAAGTTCTTAATGGCCAGAGTCATAAACATTTAAAATCTTATGAACGAAATGTCGTTAGTTTGTACCATTCCGTTCCTTAGCCCCAGTTGCAGAAGCTGTGAAGTCCCAAATGTCATGAATTTATGTAAACAATATTTCTTCAGAAAGTAAAGAGAAGGAAGAGGAAGAGAGGCAGGGGAAACCAAAGGGGTAATCTTTTTTGCCCCTTTAATTTTTCTCTCTCTCTCTCTCTCTCTCTCTCTCTCTCTTTCACACACATACACACGCACGCACACACACACACACACACACTAAACTCACCTGAACTAAACTCCTCAGTACTAAAGGGGCTGAGCTACTTCTGGCAGAAAGTGAAAATTAGCTATTTGTCCCACTTTTACGTTCTGAAGGATTTTTCTCCTCTAATTCTTTCCTTCTATTCTACATCCTGTTTTGCCACATGTTTTCCTTAGCATTTTCTTTCCAGCCTTGGCACATTGAATATGAGCTGATAAATAATTCTTTATAAGTTTTGAGATTATCTGTTTATGAATTTATGTTACTAATTTATTCCCCTTATGAAACTATGAAAAAAAAATAGGGTATGAAGTCATTGGCTCTGAGTACAATTCTCAGTTAGACTCCATAGTGCTCTGCGATTTGGACCAAATGCTTTCTATTGCTGACTCAGTTTCCTCATCTTTAAACAGAAGTGTCTTGCTGGTCTCTCTTCTTGGAGATATCTTCTGTGGAATTACAAAATTCTCCTTTTGGAATGCAGGGCTCAGCTCAAGTATGATCTTCCTGGCTGCTCAATTGAAAGGAGGTTCTCCCCTTCACAGAGATCCTGTTCTGTTTCTTTATTGACTTATTATTACTTGAAATTATCTCATCTACTAATTATTTAGGAATTTATCATATCTTCTTCATTAATATAGCTCCATAGGAACAGAAATTGTATACAACTAATATTAATTATCTACAGCTATGTGACCGTACCCAGTGGCCTAAAAACATTTGTCATCTCAAAATTTCTGTGAGTCAGAAACCATAATTTAATTGGGTCCTCAGCTCCATAAGCTTTTGTAATGATTCAATCAAAATGTTTCTTCTGACAATTCAACTGGTTTAGGATATCTGTCCAAAGTCATTCAAGTGGCTGTTGGTGAGATTCATTTTCTCACGAACTGCTGGACTGAGGGTCTCAGTTGCTCACAAGCTGTTGATCAGAAGCTTCCGTCAGCTCTTTGCTTTGAGGGTTTTTCCACAGAGAGCCTCATGACATGGCAGCTTGTTTGCTCAGAGCAAGCAGGCAAGGAGAACCAGAGAGAGAGAGAGAGAGAGAGAGAGAGTTCTAGCAAAACAGAAATAGATCTTTTAAATGTAATCAGAAAAATCAGCCCATTCATTTTGTAATGTTCTAATGGATAGAGGTCGTTTGTAGGGGACTGGGGGGTGACTATACAATGTGCATGCCATATAGTGGGGTTTTATTAGAAGCCAAGTTCGAAGTTGTTAATAATGCCACTGTGTTAAAAAAAAAAAAAAAAAAAAAGGCTCAATCAGATTAGGCACTTCCAAATGCTACCCAAAACGAAAGGCAGCAGTTCCTAGGAAAGAACATATGTGTCTGTCCAGCCTAATCCTGGAATTCCAGTAAACTAGTCTGTGGTCACAAAGTCCTGTGATCCTCATGTAGATAGGGGGCAATTTCTATCTTCCTGTTGCAGACTTGTCTGTTATTCCCACCTCTACAACCAAAGCATGAAGGAGACACATTCACCATGACAGTGCCCCACAGGGACAGTCATTTCTTTAAAACATAGCATTTATTCCTCAAATGTGTGTAAGCTTTTCATATTCCAAGAAATGCATTAAGTTCATTACCTAAAGAAAGTATGAAGTTCATTAATAAATATCCAGTGCAGAATTGGGGATGTAGCTCAGTGGAAGACCACTTGCCTAGCATGTGTGAGGCCCTGGGTTTTATCCCCAGTAATTCAAAAAATAAAATAAGTATTTAAGGCAGTTATTATTCCCAAGTTATAAACTGAGATTCAAATATGTTAGTTGAGTTACACAGGTGAAATGCATAAAAGCTGTCTGAAATTCTGCTCAGTTTCTTTTATCAATTTTTTTTTGAATATTTGGATGATGGTCACACAAAATGTGAATATTTGGGAAAGTGGGTAAAGAGTATAGAGAAAATCTTTGTATTGTTTCTGTAACTTCTTTGGAAGTCAGACATAATTTTAACATGAAAAGTTAAAAGTAATATATATATGTGTGTGTGTGTGTATATGTATATATGCCTCTCTCTGTGGTTTTCCCACAGGGAAAATTGTAAGACTAGGCTGGTATAGAGCTCCTCTATAGAGTATATGCAGAACATTTTGGCTTATGGTCAAGTGCACCACCCTACCTCTCTGTCCCTTGCTTTCTGTTACCAGAATATGCTTTATTTCCTTGATGATGTACTTTCTTTTCTGGACAGAATCTACTGCCTATCCTTACAATGAAGCACATGCCCATACAGTCAGGCCACATATCCTTATTCTTCTTGTCCCAGAAAGTCCTTTCTAACCCCCAGCAGAATGAAATATCTACAAATTGGATCTCCCTTATTCTTTTCCCATCTTTCTGTTTATCTTTGCATAAACATCTCTACAAAAGTCTCCATCATCACACACGACTCAAAAACTGTGGGACACTAACCAAGCTGGAGATCATCATGCTAGTCCACATAATATTCCTTCCACCCCCTGTGGGTAGCCACCTCTCCTAGTGCATTTACAAAATTTCATGAGTATCCTGATGGACGGAATTCAAGGTACCTATCAAAACTAAGTTCAAACAGAGTAAGAATGATTATTTAATATTTGTGCTAGGCATTATGGGCACTACCAGCTCTCCAAATGACTTGGTGATGTAGGTATCTTCATTTTACTGATAATCACAAAAATAAAAGGAAATACAGAGGGACTTGGAACCTAGATTGTCTGACATCTAGTGCAATTTCCAACTGTTCTGCTTCTACCATTTATTGAAGCCATAAACATTTGCCTACCATGAAGTACCCTGATTCAAATTCTTTTAGAAGGAAATAGTTCTATCACTTCTATTACTTTTGACATAACCACAAATTTTCCAAATTGATAAACCTATGTGAATTATTTTAAAAAGTGCTAGGCATAAAGAAAGCACTCTTCCTCTTCAAATTCATAAATAAAGTTGCTTGGTTGTTCTTTCATCAGATCTGACTATTAGATTTTTTTCTCTAAGCTCTTAGCACCAGTGGGTAACCTTAAATGAGTGACATTTTCAAGTGCTTTATATTTCGGGCCTTAGGATCAGATGTTGCCATTTTCAGAGACAGCTGTAGCTCCACTCACTAAAGGCCAAGTATCTTATAAAAGCAGGAATCATTGCAAAGTAAGCTGTGCAAAACCATATGTCCAATTCTTTTCAGGTGCCATAGGAACAGGACCTATTCAGGTGCCTCTCTAGGTTGGGGACTCCTTTCTGGCTGGTCTTACTCTAGAAATCATGTCAGTTCAGTTCATTTACTTTAATTATTTATTATTCATTTTTATGGTCCATGCATTTCTTGTGTGCAGACAAGGGGACTCAGAAAGGTATTGTGGCAGCCTGTCCTTTGTCTTTTAAGACATTTGCAGTGCTATAGAAGAGTTTAAATGTCAACGCTTTTTAACTCCATAAACCTCTCTTTATGTTTGAGTTACAAAAAGATTTTGATCACAAAATGTGGATTTTTCTTTTCTATTTCTCCCATGAGGGCTGCCTCAGTGGGAACACCTGTTCTAGTCATTCAGCTTAATCTTCACATCTCATCATAAGCATGGGGTTCTGCACCCTTATTCATTCTGTTCTGTGCCCCATAGCATGTTGGAGCAGGCAATAAGGTGTTCAAGTACTCAAGGACAAACACACACACACACACACACACACACACACACACACTACAATTTGTTCTGGCTTTGTGAAGCTAAGAGGTTACATAGTACTGCACATCTGTATCTGTACCTATAAATATTTCTCAGCTTATTACTGAATTACCTCTCAATAAACCCATCGTATGGAGAGTATCTGACTTACGATGATTCAACTTTAGATTTTTTGACTTCATGAAAGTGCAAAAGTGATATGTATTCACTAGAACCACTATTCCAAATATAGAATTTTGGTCTTTTCCCAGGATAGCAATATATAGTAAAATACTCTCCCATGACACTAGACAATGACACTGACCAGGATCACAAGAGTTGATGAGCAATATTCTAAAGTGTACTAAGCTATGATGTCTGTTAGGTTAGGGGTTAGGTATATTAAATGCATTTTTGGCTTATGATATTCCAAATGATAATGTATTGGGCTGTAGAGTCATTATAAGTTGAGGATCATCAGTACATGTGTTTTATATATGTATATATATATATAAGAGAGAGAGAGAGAGAGAGAGAGAGAGAGAGAGAGAGAGAGAAAGGAGACAGGATGAAAGACTTATTATGAGGAATTGACTCATATGATTATGGAGTTGAGAAGAAATCCCATGATTTGCCTTCTAAAGTGGGAGATTCAGGAAGCATATGCTGTAAGTCCCTGGTTGAGTGCAAAGAACTGAGAATGAGAATCAGGAATATCTGTGTCCAATGACAGGAGAAAATGATTATCCCCATTCAAACAGAGGTGGTGAGTTCTTATTTCTGTTCTGGTTCTCAGTATATTGAATGACGCCCACCCACATTGATGACGTTGATCTTAGACTGCTGGTTCAGAAGCTTTTCTCCTCCTACAACATCCTTACAACACAACTAGAGATAATGCTTTATTTCAGCTGTTTCAAGCAGGCCCTTTGAAGTTGACACAAAAAATTAACCAGCTTGTATATGTAACTTCCTCTTTCACACTGGGTTGCTCAGAAATATTAACTCACTATATCGTATCTTTATACTTTAGCATCAAATAGCATTGCAGATGGCCCTCAAGCATGCTACTACAGATATCCAGATGATGATGCCATTTTGAATTCTCAAAATGTCCAGGTTCTCCCCTTTCCTTAGTGTATCTTTACAGAGGAAAGTAGCAGATGCCCTTGAGGAATGAATCCTGTAATTATTACCATGCACCCTTATTGCAAGATGCTCCTCTTCATGTACCTAGCCACTTTTGCCAATGAGTTCCTTAAATAGAAACTGACTCAGTTATAGAAACCAGGTAGAGAATCCTAACTTTTGTAATGCTAGATATAGGGAGAAAATAGCAGAAAACTTTAAGAGACAGATTATTGTCATATTGAAAAGTCTGAACTTTAAGTGACAGGATCCATTGAAAGGTTTTAAGCAGGGAAGGGATAAATTCAATTTGTACTTTTAAAGGAGGGTGGGGCAAGGGAGAGGAGGTATTATAAACGAGAGATGATATGGCTTTGGACCACTGCTCCCACTCAGTGAATTATTCTTCATTGATAAGTGAAGCTTGACTTACAAAAATGTTCAAAGCTTTGAAAAGGTTTCAGCCACATTTGGGTTCCATTATAGAACTTATAAAACCAGAGGTGGGCTGGCAGCTGGTGTGCATAGGGAGGAGAGGAGCAGTACTGCTTCATTTAACAGGGCCTCAGTGATCATTAGAGGGTAGGTGTGGACAGAACACATCTGCAAAGCTAATTGCATGCTCTGAACTTGAGGGAAAGGGATTGGCTGCACTCACCCCCACTTGAAATTCACTGTCTGCTAAATGGACACAGTTTAAACCCACACTTCCCACAGAGGCGTGGGGATGGGTTCATGAAAATTGAGCAGGCTAACCTAGGAAATAACTGCAAATTAATAAATAAATCCTGATATTATGTAGATTGATACGCTTATTTCAGACTCTTGAGAAAATGCATGAATTTGGGGGGTAATTTTTAAAGAACGGTTTTAGCTGCTTGATTTAATGATCTATTTTTTGAGTTTAAAAGAAGAACAACTTCAGAGGCCCATTTCCCTTTCAAGAGAAGGATTAAATAATCTTAAAGCAGTTTGATGTGCAGTTTATGTTTGCATTTTTTATCTAATCAGCCAAACAAATATAATTAATTCAGACAGTTGTCTCTATGGTTTTGGCGCCTGGTAGGAGCTGTATCATTACAAATGCAAATATGTTCCTAAAATAATGAGAATGTCATTATCGCCCCTTATTCATTTACGTGGCCAAAGAGAAAACTGAAATACCATTTATTTTTGAAGTGACTTTTGTAAGCTGTGCAGAGAACATTAACTACTTTGCCTGAGCAGGACATGAGCCTAGCTGTGACTTTCTCTAGCGTCACTGTGTCGCTAATAGGGTATGCAGGTGGAAGGTGTCCTGATGAAATGGGCAATGGCCCAGAGTTCTTCCTGGACTGGAGATTTTATTTGACTTCTGCCTCTGTGTCTGGAAGGCAGTTCCCTTAATACCTCTATGACTTTGTTCCTCAGTAGTTAAATGGATACTAATTCTCTCTGCTCTACCTGCCTCCAAGGGAGGATGTAAGGTAACAAATTCTAGTGAAACACATGAATTAATATTCACCTGCAAAAATGATTTGGGGGGCTAGGCTGGGGCTCAGTGGCAGAGTGCTTGGCTAGCATGTGTGAGGCACTGGGTTCAATCCTCAGCACCACATAAAAAGAAATAAATGAAATAATGGTCCATGGACAACTGAAAAAAAAATTAAAAGAAAGAATAATTTGGGGTTAATTATGTGTTAGATCATAAGTGTGTCTAAGCTTCATTTGAGATTCCACAGGTCGCTCTTCCTCCATGCTCACAAGCTGATTTACTACAGCTCTCCATGCAAAGATTACAACTGTCTTTTCATGTTTCTTTTCTTGCATTTACCTCCTTAACAGTGTCTTCCAGGTGTTTGTTGTTCATTTTTCTCTATCCATTTGAGTTTGGCTGCTTGTAGGAAACATCCCCATTTGCTTACCAGACAAGCCTTCCTATACCACAACCAGATGCCCATGACCACACACCGGTAAGAGATTGCCTTTCTTCTTTCAAGGTCAAAAGTCAGTCTCTATTAATAGGCACCACTTTTTTAGGACTAGTCTCTCATTAAGCTGGAATTCATGACTTCACTGACATTCTGCCATGTCTTCATGGTCAGTAGCCTGTAGTCTGCCTCATCCTAATGAATCTGTATGCATCATTTACCACAGCTTACTGCTGCTACCTGTAGAAAACCACAAATCTAAGGTCCTCATAATCAATAAGTGCATGAACACTACTTGCTTTACTCTGAAGTCCCTGACTTATGAGTCTGGGTACAATTCAACATTGCCATTGCTTTTTTATTTCCGTTTCTCCTAAAGGTCAAAACGTAATATTCCAGAGGAATTTTTGTTGTTTTATTTTCATTCTGCTTATTTTTTCTATTTTTTATTCATTTATGACTTTGGAGTTGGCACAAGATGAACATTTCAGTTTGGGTGACTGGATGAATGGTGGTTTCATTAAAAACAGGGAATAGAAGGGAAGTCATACCTTTGGGGAAAGGATGGCAAATGCATCCTTAATTAGGTTATATTCATATTCCTCTGATTTATCCCAGTAGGGAGATACTATCTCAATAGGTCTGAAGCTTAGAGAAAGTTGTCTCTAGGAGAAAAAAAATGAATTGTGAACTATTAGACTATGTATGATGTACTTGTGTATGTATATATGTATATATGTGTATGTATGCTCTTTATTTTTGCTTTGATTTAAGGCTTTGTTTTTTGAAGGCTTTGCTTTAATTTAGAAACTCCTTCTTTTAATAGAAATGATCAACTCTCACTTTTTTATCATGAATAAACTTTAAGTTTCATGAAGTAGGGAGAAAAACTTCTTCAAAAATATTTTTCTAATATTTTACCAATATTTTTACTCTCCTAATAGCAGAGAAGAGTGAATAAATGTTTGGGGAAGCCTGGAAGAATTAACTATAGATTGATTGACATGCAAAAAGGAATTCTAGATTATGTCTTTTTATCTTATATTATCTGAAACTTGCATTCTCCAACCTAAACTATAATAATGTCAATTGCTTATTCTTAGAATTTTTAAAGCTCACAGCTAATTTCAAAAAGGATGAATGTATCAATAATATATTTTTTTGATCCTGATCATGGTTCAGAAAAAATATTTGACAGATAATTTATAGAAGTTAGTGACTTGCTAATTTTTTATGAATTTATCTTATGACATGCAGGTATTGTGGAAAACAAAAAGCTAACAAAGTGCAATTGAACTTTTGCAATTTACATACTGAACAGTATACATAATCTTGTTCTGATTAAATTATTACTTATTTCTATATATACTTTTTCAGCCCTTGGCTGCCTGATGTAAAAACAAAAATATTAGTTTTCTTAGAATTTGAAATTTGAGACATGAAAATTTTATTTTACTTAACATCAAATGGTAAAGTTTATTTCTTTTTTCCTGGCATCACATAGATTTGTATTTATATGCTTTTTCAATAATTTGCCTCATGTTGGACATTTAAAGTGTCTTAGGTTTTTGACATCCATAAAGCATCCATAAGCAAAATGAGAATACAGAATTTATCATGAATTTAGAAGGCAAAACAAAACCGACGTCGTTATGAGTTATATGTATTGAAACGTGCTGAGCTCTCTCCAATGAAGCCCTGAAGAGTGACTTCTGAATCATGATGGAAGGATTATAAGAGAGTTTTTGCAATATTCATGATAATTAAAGACACTGAAGATCTGCTTTGCCACAGCAATGCAGCAACAATGTGGATGGGCTAGAGCAATCACTACTGGGCCTGCCACAAAATAGTGTTCTAAAAAAAAGGACCTTGCTACTCATAAATGCCATGCATGTATTTTACAATGGCTTGGTTAATGTGTGCCTTTGCTTGTACATGCGGAAATGATGTATGAATATAATACATCATATATATACCAAAGAACTAGATCTGAAAGTGCCTTTCTACTAACAATGGGTGTTTTTTATTGAGGTATTTGATGCTGGAAGTGAGAACAGTTAAAAGGCATTTAAAAAAAAAAAAAAGCTTTAGTGTACAGAGTGTCAACTCTATGCCAGTGAGTCTTATATACATGAACTCATTATGGAGAAAATTATCATCATTTTGCAATTAGAACAATGATACCATACCCAAGGTCACACAGTGAGTATTAGGAGAATGAGAACTGCAAAGCAGGTCCAAGAAAAAACCCATGACTTGCCAAATGCATCCACAAGCACCCCGGTCTTGATGAAATCAAATTAAAACACTCTGCTTACATGAATATTTGAGATATCTATACAGACGCTTTTAAATTTTCCTAGAATATGTGAGGGGCTAATTAGTGTAAAGTGAAAGTGTACCAGTTAAGAAAGTAAGCTTGATCCCATTACCATGTCAAGTGGGTTCGACTTGAAGTGCTCTCCTGAGAAGTGAGCTCACTATCTCATTAGGACTTTGGTATATGCGAATGCTTGCTTGTGGGGAGCCTACAGGCAGATCTGGAAGAGCTGGTGCATAATTAGACTCATATTACCCAAATCACTGTTTCTGAGACATCCTTCCTGGTGAGTCTTTTTCCGATCTGCTTCTGTATTTGTAAATTTTCATCTGAGCATTCAAGCAAACTGAGCATACTCTTATATTTTTCTCAAATCACTACATGAGAAGTCAATGCTTTCATTTCTTTCTAGAATGCAACATTCAAATGGAATGCAGAGATATTCACCTGGCTAAATAATGAACTGTGTGGATTACTGCTTCCTTTCTTCATGTCTAATGGCAGCAGAATTCTAGACATCCTTCTGATGTTGTACACATACCTAAATGCATATAACAATTTTATACAAAATTCAGGAAATAAATTGAGGGTACAGAGAGCAGTATACTCTCAATCAAACCAGGCATGTCGCCCACCTAGGGAAGAAAGTTTTCAACTACATGTCATGGCAAGCATTTCACATTTCACCTATTGAACCATCAGACCTCAAAACATAGATAGAAAATTAACTGAGAAAACACCTGAGAAAAGTGACTTTTGAAAGATAATGATGCTAGAACCTTTTCTGAAGATAGCAATCCTTGGTGAGAAGGGAAAAGAAATTGGTTGAACTTCTTTGGTTGAGCCCCTGGATCAAACTTAGAGGGAACTGATTATAATAGAACAGAGAAAAGCCCTGAGAAATTATTAGCAATTTGAGAAGTACATATATACAGACCTACAACATATGAAATATTACCTAAGACTTTATATTATAATATACATAGGACTTATATGGACCTAATTTTAAACATCAATTAAAGGACAAAAAGGAAGACTTACATGTGTAGATAAATATACCATGCTCATGGACAGTTCAACTTACTATGAGGTTTTAATTCATGCAAAGGAAACTATACATTAAATACAAATTGAATGAGTGTTTACCAAAAATTTTGAGAAAATGTGGATACATTGATTCTAAATTTCATATGAAATTTAACCTAAATCTATATGAAACATTCTCTTATAGATAAGAAATTCAATGGATAAAGAAACTGTGGTATATATACACAATTGAATATTATTCATCCATAAAGAAGATAATATTATGGCATTTGCAGATAAATGGATGAAATTGGAGAATATGCTAAGCAAAATAAGCCAAGCCCAAAAAAACCAAAGGCTGAATGTTTTCCCTGATAAGTGGATGATGATATATAATGGGGGTGAAGGTGTGGGGGGGATGAGAGAAGAATGGAGGAACTTTAGATTACATAGAGAGAAATGAGAAGGAGGGGGTTATGAAAAGTGGTGGAATGAGAGACATCATTACCCTATATACATGTATGATTACATGAATGGTATGAATCTACATCATACACAAGCATAGAAATGAAAAGATGTACCCCATTTGTGTACAAAGAATTAAAATGCAGTCTGTAAAAATTAAAAATAATTGAAAAAATATTCTGAATATTTTCCATAAATTTTCAACCTCTTCAGATTGACAATGCCTCTCTTTTCCATCTACATGTCTTGAAATATCAACTAGGCTCCCTAAGAGGCTTGCTGGCTGATTAGACTTTGTCCATGAGAGGTGATGATGAGCAATCTCTCCTTGTTATTTCTGTAAGTTTAAAGCTTCTGTATTGCAGCTCTTGAAAATGTATAGAACTAAGTAAATAATTCCAAATGGCCCCATTTTAGGTGGCATATAACCTACATTATAGCATTTGTTTCATCTTATGATTTCCTGTCTTCTCTGCCACAATTTTCACTTTAAGGGTACTACTACCTTTTATTAATTAGTATCCAAGAATACATTAACCAATACATTTTTAAGCCTTTAAGAACATGAGATACTTACCCAACTCTAATATGTAGTTTATATTCAGAATCATCATATCCCCACAAAAACGTGTATATGTTCAAATCTAAATAAAGCTTATTATTTAAACATGAAGGCTGCAGCTGCAAAGTGGCAGAAAGATTTTTTTTAATAGAATAAACAAATAGTGAAATGTAAAAGAATTTATTTGAAAATAAATAAAAACATTACTATCTGTAGTTATTGTTTTGTAGATATAAAATCCAATCTCACGGCAACTTTAAAAAAATCCCAAAAGAAAATAATGCAATTGTTCAAAAAGCAATCAGCTATTTTCAATACTTTGATATTTAATAAAGATACCTTTATCTCTGCAAGCACAATTTGATAACCAATATTATATTCTTGATAAATAAAAAGAACACTCAACAATGTACTGTGATTTAATTTGAATTTAATACTTTTACACTCTTTCTTAGGAAGAAAAAAAAAAACTTCTGCAAAAGAAAAATTGCTTTTTTCCCCCTTAAATAGTCTTCATTAGGCACCTATAATATAGAAGGTAAAAGTAGAAACCAAAATAATTACTGTGTAAAATTTATTTAGTCAAAGATTACTGGCAAGGTGTAAGAAGAAGTCAAAAAACATTAAGAAATTATGCACTATGTTATCTGCTTTAAAATAGAAGGCATTTATTTTCTACACACACTCCATTTGCTGATTAAACTTTTTGAGAAATTTTTTTGAGAAATTTTCTAAATATTAAATGCTAACTGCAAAGAGTCTTTCTGATGGTGAATGCTGAAAAAACTACGTATAATTTGAGACCATATGAAAGTATAATTGAAGTGTAAAGACTAAAGTCTAAGCACAAATTTTGTATTTTTATTATATTCCTCAGTTAAATAACACATCTTCTACTTGAGAAAAATACCCAGTTCGTAAGGGATTGCATTACATCATCTTTGTTGACTCATACATTGATAAATTCCATGTAGGGCCTATTAATGCAAATGTTAGACTGAATTTAGATAAAAGATAATATGATGACATTTAAAATAATTTTAGTCATGAAATATGGGCAAAACACTGATGCTATTAAAAACTATATCCACAATGCTGGAAGTAGATAATCAAGAAAATTACAAAAAGCTAAATATGAATTATCTCGTTCATATAAATCCTTTCTCTGCTCTTTTCCTGAATTTGCACAAGAAATCATGAGTAACTCATGACTTCCCATATTCTTGCCTATTATTCATGAAATTATTCCTCCTGTCATTCACTGACTATGAAGATCTTATTCTGCAATATACTGCCAAACAAATCCTTGGTACTATTTAAGAAGTTTTGGTTAACTATCTTATATTCCTGGGCTCTACTGTATTTCTTGTCCACCTCATTCCTTTAAACAATGTTTCTACCATAGTTGAAAGTGCTGTGGGTTTAGCTCTCAACATGATCTCAGACTATACAGTGAAAAGGCCTCTGAAATGTCACTTCTTCCTGAAACCTCTCACCTTCAAATGGAAGTCATCTGAGGATCATGGTTCTAAATTCCAAACACAATGTTACGTATTTCTTAGAAGATGACATAAGAGAAAATCTAGATGACCTTGGATATGTTGATGTCATTTCAGACACAACAGCAAAGGTATAATCCATGCAATAGATAATCAATGATAATCAATAATTAGGGCTCATAAAGATTAAAAATTTGTACTTTGTTAAAGACACTGTATAGAGATTGAGAAAACAAGCCATAGCCTGGAGAAAAGTATTTGCTAAAGACATTTCTGATAAAGGAATTTTGTCCAAATGTTATATTGCTAAAAATTTTTGTCAACTCAATAATAATATAATAAACAACTTGGTTTAAAAAAAAAGCAAAATACTAAAATAGTTCATTGAAGAATATACACATATGGCATATAAGTATATGAAAAGATGATCCCCAACATGTTAGGGATATGCAAATTAAGACAGCTAGGTATATCACCCAGGCCCAAATCCAGAATGCTGATAACAAATGCCTGTCAGGATGGGGAACAACAGGACCTCTCTCTCATTCTTTGCTGGTGAGAAGGCAAAATGGTACAAACACTTCAGAGCTCATTTTCACAGTTTCTTATAAAACTAAACATATTTAAACCATATGTTCCAGTAACCATGCTTTTTGGTATTTACCTAAAGGAGTTGAAAACATATAACACGAAATATCTGCATACAGATGTTTATGGCAATTTTATTCATAATTGCCAAAACGTGGAAGCAACCGATGAGTAGCTGAATGGATAAATAAGCTCTGGTACATGCAGACAATGGAATATTATTCAATATATTTTTTTAAAGTGAGAAGACATACAGCAACATTAAATATATATTACTACGTGAAAGAAGCTAGTCTTAAAAGGTCACATGCTGCATATTTGCAACAATCTGACATTCTGTAAAAAGAAAAACTGTGAAGAAAGTTAAATCTAGTGTTTTCCTGGTGTTAGAAAAGGTTAGGAATAAATAGTCAGAGAACATGGGACCTGTAGGACCGTGGAATTACTGTCTTATACCATAATGGTGTATGTATGTCATCGCACACTTGTCTAAACTTATAGAATGTACATCAAGAGTGAACCTTAATGTGAACTAATGGTCTTCAGGTGATAATGAAGTTCTGATTTAGGTTCATCCACTGTAACAAGGGTACCAGTTGACGGATGTTGACACCAGGGTAAGCTGAGCAGGCGTGAGGACAGTGATATATGAGAAATATATTTTCTGCCCAGTTTTTCTGTAAATCCAAAATTACTTTTTGTCATGTAAATGCAAGACAATTATTTTATGCCAATAAAATAATTCAAACTCATTGTGGAAAATATTTATTGTAATTCAAGCTCATTGTGGAAAATATTTAGAGTTCAAGATAATATAGGAGGAAATTATTGATAACCCATATATCAAAGGCAATCACTTTTAATATTTTTCCTTCTGATTCTATTCTTAAAATATACTTCTATCATTGTTACATATGTGTCTTTTTAAATTATGCCACTATTTTTCATACTGTTTTCTTCTCATTTTCCTCTTTGAATTATGTAAGTACATTGAACATATAATTTATCCTTGAAAGTTAAAAAAAAGTCTATCAGTATTTAGCAGATAGCAGGTCTACAAAATACTATATTGAGGCCTCCTGAGTAAATCAAATTCTATGATCAATGTAATATTTTGCATATTAAATAATTTTACCATTGCCATTGTTAATCACTGCAAAGAATTTTAAACAGATAGGTGGTTGCTTATTTCAGCAGGCATTTATCTTTGGATATTTATGGCATTTCTCTTTTTTTATCAAAAGATTTACTGTGCAAAATGCTATTTTTAGAGTTCATTTCCTAAAAGTAGATTCTCAGGAGTTTTGTTACTACTTTAAAAGTTAATAAACAAGTTTAGAGCACTTAATGCCTTTTTCCAAGTGCACTGTATCATATATAGATATGCTGATTTTAGTATTTTATTTTGAAATATTTTCTTTTTAATATTAAGAATCAGTCACTAAATAACAGGTGTGATCCAAAATATATGACTCCTTCAATGCATTTTTGATAGTTGCTTATGATTACATTTTAAAATTTTCCTTTCTTTTTTAAAAATTGTTTTGTAAGTACCTCTTCAAATATATATTTTTAATTTTATTTATTTATTTATTTATTTTGCGGTGCTGGGGATTGAACCCAGGGCCTTATGCTTGCAAGGCAAGCACTCTACCAACTGAGCTACATCCCCAAATATATATTTTTAAATGGTTAGCTCTGACACTTAAAAAAAATGTACTTGCCTGTGTTATTTAAAATATGCATCATTCCTGGCCAAATTAAATTAAATCTGAATCAAAAGAGTTTGGAAACAATTTCCTGAAAAATCTTAGTCTTATCCAATTAATAGACGAAAAATAAATTAGGAATATAGGTGTCTTTTGGGTTTCCTCATGCTAAAGTGTCTTCACTTTAGGAAGACTTTCCAGTGGAGATTCTACATTTATTTCAGAAGATTGAAGTCCCTAATAAAATGACCATTGACTCATTTTCTCTCAAAGGACTTGAAGCATAACATATTGTCCCGTGGACCAAAAGAAGTTATAACGATCATGAAATGAAGGTTACAATCTTTGACTCTGAATAGCTTAGAAATGTTTCTGCATTTTCATTGCATTGATTACCAGTACATTATAAAGCTCAAAATATATGCACAAATGGAGTAAAAAATTTAAAACTAATATACTTGCCTAACTGAGCTAACCTTTTGCTTTGTGCTGTCTCAAAGTTTGGGTTATATGTTTTCTGAGATGGTATTCATCCAATCTGTTATCCCCACTTTCCTTTAGTGATTAAACTTAGAAGTTATGTACAACTAAAATGTTTTTCAATGGAAACAGAAATAAGCATTAATTAAGCCGCTTGAACTGTCTTTACCAAATTAGGTACATTCTTATGATAATTGATCAACTCATTTAGGAAATGAAATCAACCTGAGAACATGGTATATATTACATTTTAAAACCCAAGATTTGATTTTGCATTTATTCTTTCCTTTTGATTATTCTGTTGTCTATATGTTCAGCCTGTAATGATAAGATCCCATATCTAAAGTGAAGTTTGCTAAATAAATGCAGAATATTAAATACTCTCTCTCTCTCTTCAATTTAAAAAATAGCAATAAATGATAAGATCAGCAAATGCCCTGCAGATTTAGTAAAATGTTTCAGTTTATTGAAGAAGCAAAAAAACTGCATCTTTTACTTTATGTCTCTGTGTATTTCAGAATTCACTATTCAATTCTCTTTCTCCTTAAGAGCATGGGACTTGGAAACTTCCAGTTACCATTGAGCTGCTGAGCTTTCAAATGCAACAATTTGAGGCAAAAGAAATTTAGTATAGGATAAACATCATGTTATTTTGAAGCACATTTTCACAGTAAGCAATAAGATTTTAGCACATAGGTTTCAAGTTGCATATAATATAGCCTTTGAAAAGATGAAGACCTTTGGAATGGAGATATGTGGAAGTAGCAGAGTTTTAGAGCCAGTGAATACAGAGAAATGCTGACTCTAAAACTCGTTTTTAAAGAAACAAGGAAATCATGGATTTGTACATGAAAAGAGGATAGACTCCTTGAATATCCAGTTAACTTTTTGTGTGTCTGGGTACTGAGAATAAAGTCCAGATCTTGTGAATGCTAAACCCACTCTCTACCCTTGACCTACACCCTTAACCCCATTTAACCCTTTGAGGCACCTGGTCAGGCTGAATCTGGGCTCCAGTTACTCACATGCCTTTTGTTTCCCAAAGGAATTGAAAGAAAAGATGCTGTCCATCCAACATGTTAGGAGCAGAACAGGAGAACAGGAGAGTCTTTCGGAACTCCCTTGAACACCTAAATTATCTGAAGAGCAATAACAGAAAGGTTTAGCTTGGAGCCCTGTGATACTGCCAGAGAAAAGAAACAATATGAAAAACCAGGTTGAAAAATATAAGGAATCATTTTCAATATAAGGACACTGTATTAGCATTGCAGAGGAAGATTTGCTGCATTGAGGCAGACTCTATTTTGCCTTTGATCTTTCTTATTAGCATGCCTCCTACACCACCACCACCAGAGGAACTTTAGCCTGTGATTTAGGTAGATACATTATGCAAGGGAATAAATACTTTTCTAAAGTTTTGCAACATAATAGAATAAACATCATATTATTTCTTTTAATATGTGTGTTATCCCTAGAGCAGGAATAAATTCAAGGAAGGGAGAAACCACCTTACTTGAAGCAGTTCTAAAGAGTATAATCCCAATGTCTTGGATGAGAGAGGAAGGCTGAATCAATGGTCTTCTAGGAAAATTTGTACATTCTATAAAGTGATCAAATAGCAGGATTGGTAAATACGAATTGGTGAAAAATGGCACACCTCATGTTGCTGGGAGGGCTCTGAACATAAGCTATATTTTTATTTTTCTGCTGAATTGACTTTGTCTAGAGCAATGGCTCTCAAACTTGACACACTGGACACAGTTCCAAGAGTTTCCAATTCAGTTGATCTGGGATGGGGCTTGACATTTTGTATTCCAAATAAGTTTTCAGATGATACTACTGCTACTTAGACAGACAGTCCTCTTTGAGAACTGCTAGTCTAGGACAGAAAACTGATACTTTGAGAAGGTACCATGTATCAAACAAGTTGTGGCCCCGTGGGACCTAAAACTGTGCTGATTTGGAGTCTTCAAATTTTTAAAAATGCATGAGTGACTAAAAGCTAGATTGTGGAACCAACCTAGATGCCCTTCAATAGATGAATGGAAAAAGAAACTGTGGTATATATACACAATGGAATATTACTCAACCATAAAGAAGAATAAAATTATGGCATTTGTAGGTAAATGGATGATGTTGGAGACTGTTATGCTAAGTGAGATTAGCCAATCCCAAAAATCCAAAGCCTGAATGGTCTCTCTGATATCTGAATGATGATGCATAATGCGGGGTGGAAGGGTGGCAAGAATGGAGGAAGGATAGATAGCATAGAGGGAAGGGAGGGTGGGGTCAGGGTGGGGGGGGTAAGAATAGTAACAGTATGTGTGACAGACATCATTGCCCTGTGTACATGTATGAATGCACAGATGGTGTGACTCTACTTGGTGGACAACCAGAGAAACAACAGCTGTACTCCATTTGTGTTCAAAGAATCAAAATTAAATAAATTAAAAAAAAATGCATGAGTGACTTAAAACTGAAAGTTTATTTCTCTCATTCTTCCATTCTTGTTTTCTCTTTCCAAATGGATGGTAAAGTCCTAATGCTTATTATGTTACAGGTCCATTAGTAAGTGCCTAATATACATTTATCTCATTAAATATACAGGACAGCTCTGTGGAGCCAGAATGCAATTATTGCATTTGCATCCCTAGTGAAGACCTGCTATATCATGGGGTTAATTAATTTTCCACACATCTTCAAATGAGCAGTGGGCCAGGACTCTGCAGGTGTATCACCAATGCTCTCAAGCCCGCCTGTGTAGACGTGTGTATCTGGGGTCGAAAATGCACTCGGTATAGTGGTCTTTAGAGTAGTGGCTTACTGTTGCCCTAGTAAGAGTCTTTATATTCATTCACCAATAATGTATTCAAACTTGAAAGAAGCACTGTGCTAGGCACAGTTTTAAACTAATAGCATAGTTTCGTCCCTACGTGAGTGCATTCATCAGTTTATGAATGGCATTCATTCAAAGGGACAAATGTACAGAATGACTATTGTCAGAGAGTTTTCCATGAGCTTCAGTGTGGTCACCGTGGGAAGATTCATAACTCTGCCTAGTGGGTGGAATTAGAATATATTTGAGAGAAAAAGCAGTGATGAGATGGATCCTGAAGGAGAAATAAAAACCGACAAGAGACGTGGAGGTGGGTGGGCGATTCAGTGGCATGCTAGGTGGAGGGGACAGCAGCTAAAAAGGCTCAAAGATGTGTTAGAGAGCAACGCATCTGCAGAAATCAAGTAATTGCGCTAAATTATCTTTTAAAATCTTACCTGATACAGATATATTTTAAGATTCCAGAATTTCTGAAAAGGAGAAAAAAGCTTTATGAATGCAATAATCACCTGATGTAAGGATAGGAAACACTGGAGAGAGGCTTAAAAAGCCTCAGTAAGCAGCTCCAGACCTGGTGACAGACGGTTCTGAATATGTAGGAGGCCTGACATTCTTCCTCTTTGTACTGGGTTGGCAATTTAAAACTGTACTTTTTCAGGTAGGATTGTCTCCAAGGAGGGGGCAGGGGGCTGTTTGATGAGTCAACATGAAATGTGTCTTAATTTCAAGAAACCACATGGAAAGTTATTGGAAAGGTGAGCATTATATTTTAAAATAATTGCCCTGAAGTGCTCAATTACATGTTTCTTAGTAACAACATCTGTTAGTAGGAAAATAAAGATCAAGTTCCCAGTCTCTCTAATGTACCCTTAAGTGATGAATAAACAGATTAAGGCATTTTATAAAATACATCTTGCATTTGGTGGTGACATTTTGCTGTTTAGGATTAATCAAACAAGCCTGAAACAAAGAAATGAGCTTTGAAACTTATATTATCTTTTCACCATTTTCTACAGTTCCCTGGGAGTTTAGTAGAAAGAGCCCTGAGTCAGAGGGGATGAAGCCCAGATGAGTTACTTAGTAGCCCCGTATCTACTTTCTCAATTATAAAACAAGAAGGATAAAAACACCTGTCTCAGATGAGTTTGAGTGGATTAAATGAATTAGTTATAATTCATAAAACTATGAATGGAAAGTGCTTAGGCCAAAGTTCCACATGTAGAAGTGATTTAACAAATGCTCCTTTCTTTTCTTGTAACTTATTGATCTGGTTTCAAGGTAAGTGAAATGTAACTCCTACCATAAAGCTAAATTACGCATCCATGCCCAGTAGACACACAATATATATTTGATGACTTATGAAATCAATTGTAGAGATTTTTTTTTCTGAACTTCTGTCATAAGTTTTTAACATTTTGGAGGAAAATCTTTGCCTAATTGGCCTCTGGGCAGTTCTGGATAAGAAGAGGAGGGGTTGATGCTTTGATCATGTGCCTATCAGTATGGGGAGAGGTTTACGATGAGCATGGGCCCCAGAGGCAGCAGGTATCCTAGAGTCCATCTGGTAATAAACAGTAAAAGAGAAGAATTCTCTGGTGACAATTGAAAGGAAGAAAAGGGAGGTGTGTAATGTTCTGAGTGACTCCTGGATCCTGGTTGCTTTGAAACCTAGCACTCCCTCAAATGACTGGATGCAGACATCTTTTTATTAAGCCAGATTTTCAAAATTTTATTTTTGAGTGAGTAGCAAATATATTCTCATGGCTCAAAACTCACCAAGCAAAAAAAAGTAATGCAGGGAAAATATGTCTCCCGTCTCAATGATCCTGACAACTAGTTTCACTACCTAGAGGTAAAGGTTCCTATTGATTTACTGAGCATCCTTCAAAGAGAATTAAACACCTACAAGCAAACTTACTTTTCCTTCTTTTTGTGCATATGGTGGCATATTACATGCACTATTCTGCAGTTGCATTCTTTATTGAAAAATAGAACCCAGAGATCAATTTCTATTGATACAGAAATTACTCACAGATTTATAGCTGAAAAAGAATGCAGACTCTGTAGTTCATGGCACAACATGCCCATTCCCCTTCTTATTTCTCCAGGATAGTATAACTGAAATCCCTACATAGCTTGCCTGGCATTGCCACAACTGAATATTTATTCTTTAGGCTATTTATTCACTGAGTTGATCTACCCCAGGGTGAGTGAATGATAGCAAAAGAAGTAGAAGTCCTGTCAAGCATATTTGACTGAAAAACGATCTTGTATCTTTTCATGGTTGCCAAGGACATCTCTCTATGTAAAATGTTAATTTATTTGAAAAAAAAGTCCCTGATATCATATGCTGAAATAATTGTGGAACTTTTGTCATTACAGTTTTCTGTTCACATTGAGCCACTGGAGAAAACAAACAAACAAACAAACAAACAAACAAACAAAAACCTTCTTTTACAGGAAATTAGACTCTGCCAGCTGCTGATTGCTTCTACTGTTCATAGGATCCTGGAGAAGTGAGGCCCTGCTCGTCTACATTCTCAGGGAGGAGGAAATCCCAGGGGAATCATGGCCATGAAATGTTGTCATAGAGAGTTTTGAGTTTTGCAGCTGTCACCAGAAGCAAACACCGGAAGAAGAACATCTGAGATTTTATTAAATATTTAAGAAACTACTATTCCAAGTGAAATGGTAAGTATGGTAGATTCTAGAAGTATGTGGGGGAAAATAATCTGGATGGGCACTGACATATGGAATTTTGACCCTAAAATTAAATGGAGGCAATGTTCATTGAGAACCTAGGCACTCCAGATTCTTTGCTAGGTTCTGAGGACAAAGAACAAAACCAAATGTACTATTAAACAAAACAATGAAGAAAGATGTATTCTATGATGTAGCTTGGGTCTGTACTGGGTTGTTGATTTCTAATCTAGAAATCAGTCCAAGATAATGTTAAAAAGATGATTTAATGGGCTGGGGTTATAGCTCAGTTGGTAGA
This sequence comes from Glaucomys volans, assembly GCA_020662805.1. Classification (NCBI taxonomy): domain Eukaryota; kingdom Metazoa; phylum Chordata; class Mammalia; order Rodentia; family Sciuridae; genus Glaucomys; species Glaucomys volans. The sequence continues at coordinate 353,280 of JAJEJO010001673.1, forward strand.
GTGCCTGCCTTGCAAGTACAAGGCCGTGGGTCCAATCTCCAGCACTGCAAAACAAAACAAAACAAAACAAAACAAAACAAAACAAAACAAAACAAAAAAAGATGATTTAAGTTCACTTTTTTTTTGGAACCGGGGATTGAACTCAGGGACACTCGGCCACTGAGCCACATCCCCAGCCCTATTTTTGTATTTTATTTAGAGACAGGGTCTCACTGAGTTGCTTAGGGCCTCGCTAAGTTGCTGAGGCTGGCTTTGAACTCGCGATCCTCCTGACTCAGCCTCCCAAGTCGCTTGGATTACAGGCGTGCACCACCATGCCTATTAAGTTCACTTTTGATGGCGGAATGGAAGCTCTCAGAGAGTCAAATTAAAAATAGAAAAATAAATTACTACACATTAGATTATAATCAGCTGAGCTCAGATCAATGGGTACCCAGAGGACTAATATTTAAATCATCCTACACTAGAAAGGAAGTTCCTGAAGGAAAGGATACTTGAGCTAAAACTAATAAAAAGTAAGTGTTTAAGTACAAACAATAAATACCTTCTAGAAAGGATAGGGGTCAAATCCAACTTATTTTCAATTATCTTCCTATCCCATGGCATAGTAAGTCATGTATGGCAGTAGTATATATAAGCACAAACAGGTCAGAAGATGACAGATAGAGGCATTCACATAAATATATGCATATTCAAAAAATATCATGGATATTTTAATGGGTATGAGAAGGGTAAATGCATTTGAGAAAGACACTAGGAAAGGACTGAGGCAGAAAGGAATATGACGTTTGGCATTGCCTTTACCTCTTAGGATATAAATAAGATCTATTGTTAGAATTGCTCATGTTATTCAACAACCATTTATTGCGTGCCACTAAAATTTAAACTCCTCATGTACTACTACACCTTCAATCAAGATAAGAGCCAGGCACTTTTCCTCAATGTGCCAGTTAATTTGATGGATAAGAAATGTCCACCGTGGAACAGAAGAGGTGGAGAGTAATCAGGGAGGATTAAAGATTAAAGGAAATCTTACCATCTGTCCTCATTGAACTTTAGATCTAGTGAAAGGGTTTACAGTTGAGATATTTCCCATTTTAGATTTGCTTTAGATATCATTTTCTAAATAATAATGGCATTTTTATTTTAAGAAGTTGATCTAAACTTCTAGTTCTTAACAAGTCATTAGCCATTCATTTCTTAAGTATAGTGAGAAAAAACATGGTGGATAAAATAAATGGAGAACACTGAAGAACATGGCACTACTTTCACAAAATACCAATGATTACAGACTCACAGGAAATTAATTAAGAAGATGCTACAATCTGAATGTTTGTGTGTCTTGAAAGGCATATGTTAAAATCCCAAGTCACAGAGTGATGGTATTCGAAGTCGGGCTTTTGGGGAAGAGATTAGTTATTGAAGACTGAGTGTGGATGCGTGGGATTAGTATTTTTATAAACCAAGCAGAAGGGAGCTCACCAGTTCCTCTTCCATGTGAGAAAACAGCTGGGGGACACCATCTCTGAGCCAGGAAGCAGGTTCTCACCAGACACAGAATCTGCCAGTCCCTTGATCTTGAACTTCCCAGGCTCCAGTGCTGTGAAAAATGAAGTTCTGTTGTTTACAAGTCACTCAGTTTATGGTATTTAGTTATAACAGTCTAAGTGGATTGAGACAGAAGCTCTATTTTTTTTCTCCTAAAAGATTGAAGCCTGAATAAGTCACACATTACATACAAAGAATTTCAAAGTGAATCGTGGGCCTGGCAGTCAATTTTTGCCCAGAGATCCAAGTGCCATCACAGTTCACTGTTCCCCATGGCTGGTATGCAAGTTTCAGTTCATTTTTACCACTGTAAATAATTCATTAGATACTATATGTAATTCACAGCCTTCCCTGAAGATTGAAAGTCACAGGCATGCCCGTGCATCATGGTTCCAGCTACTTGTGAATGTTGATTTTGGGTGTCAAGGATATGGTTCAGTAGTTATTAGAAGCATATTAATTAGCTGTTTTTCATTAGGCAGTAATGTAAGAAAGATCGGCAGCAGAATGTTAACTGGTAGAAGATCTGATTTATTGCACATCTTATAAAACAAAACCAAACAAAATTTGGTACAAGTTTATAATCTTTGCTGCACTAATTAATTCTAGTAATCGCTAATGAACTCTAATATTAATAAATTAAAGTATGCAGTAAGCATAACGAATACTGGATCCTGAATTGATATTTATGTTTAACTTATTGTCTTGTCTGTCTAATTTAGAGCTGAAACAAACATTAGCTGGCATCTTGTCCAATCTGATCTTTTAAGATCAACATAGCTGAGGCCCAGGATGAGATGGAATGTAACATGTCCAATGTTGCATTTCTAAATATTTAGGGAATAAAAATATAAACACAAAATTAAAGGGAAAAAAAAACCCCTGGAATTCAGGTCCCCAGACAAAATTTTATCTTTCACTTATCCATTTTTCCAAAAGTAATCTGAGGAATGCAAATGTGCAAAAATGCAAAAAATCCAGGTATTTTAATTATCAAAACATTTTCTCAGGACTAAGGGTATAGAAATTACATAAGGAACAGGTTGAAATGAAGATAATTGTCTCTGATGAAAAAGTTAGACTTATAATACTTATGGTTTGGATGTTGGAAATTACCTTGATTATTAATTTGCCAAGGTGATATTTATGCAAAAATTGGGCTTGTCGTTCTTAAATAAATATTTCTAACTTTTCATATTATCTGGTAGCTCATATTTTTGCCTCTTAGATCCAAGAAAGAAGTGATTTGCTGCTCTTATTCATGCTGTATTCCTAAGCACCCATGACAACATCCAGCACAAAGCTCCTAAAAAAATTTGTGAAATAGATGACAGAGTGTCTGAATGAATAAATGAATGAGAAAGCAAGAAGCATTAGTGTAATAATTGTTAAAGTTGAAATTTCTAAAAGTATAAATCAGGGTTTTCATTAAAAACAGGGAAAGAACATATTTCTAAGATTTTTATTAAACACATTAGTTAATGAATGAATGCACCAACAAAAATGTAAACATAGTTTTCACAGAATATAAGGAAGAAGGGTTTATATACACCTTGAGAAAAAGAAAATTGAAAAAGAAAATTATAAAAAAAGAAGTATGGTAGAAAAAAAATCACCAACTTAGTTATAAAACTTCCTGCTGTCCCTTTAGGGCAAAACATTGTAATTTTGGGGTTATGTTTTCTGCAAGAGAGAAATTTATTAATTAACATACAACTTAATCATGTTTGGACTTGAATAAAATTATGAATTGCAAAGTCAAATAAACATATGTTCTCCCAGAGAATCAAACAATACTTGGGGTAGTATTGTGGTTTGGATGTCAAGTGTCCCCCAAAAGCTCATATGTGAGACAATGGAAGATTTATAGGAGAAATGATTGGGTTGTGGGAGTCTTAACCCACTCAGTGAATTAATCCCCTGATGGGATTAACTGGGTGCTAACTAAAGGCGGATAGGTTGTGGCTAGAGGAGCTGGGTCACTAGAGGTATATATTTTGTGTGTCTCTCTCTCTGCTTTCTGATCATCATGTGAGCAGCTTCCTTCTGTCACATTCTTCCGCCATGATGCTCGGTCTCAACTGGAACCCTAAGGAATGGAGCTGGCTGCTTATGGACCAAGACTTCTGAAACCATGAGCCCCTCAATAAACTTTTCCTCACTAAAATTTTTCTGGTCAGTTTTTTAGTCATAGCAGCAAAAAAGCTGACTAAATCAGGTAGCTTGTTACATCACACCAACTGTGACCATGAAAGAATACATCATCACCAGCTTTATTTTCAAGTTTGTCATGATTTATCTCTAATGTCATATTAGATCATATACAAGGAAGCCTTATACTTAAGTACTATGTAAGTTGTAAATGACAAGGAAGCTATGATTATAAAGTGAAATTTCTCTCCAAAGAGGAGTGGTTATCATGCTAGATAAAAACTAGGGAAAAATCAAGATGGTGTAAGGGGCAGGGACTTGAAAGTATAGAAGAGAGTAGAATATCATTCTATTCTCCTTTAGGTGATTCAACACTCTAGAGGAAGAAAGAGAACTAGAATGTGGCTGCCTAATCTAAGGAAAGTTCCCAGTTCTCTATTGAAACACAATTCTACCAGGAGCTCAAGGATAAAAAATCATGGTGACATTTTATCACTCTAGTCAATAGAATGGATGTCAAATCCTGGATACATCTGTTGTCCTTTGTGTGTCACTGACTAGACATTTATTTTTGTCTATTAATTTCTAAGAAGAAGGGTAGAAATAATAGCATATAATGGCAGATTCGTTTTTTAAAAAATTTTTTATTTTTAAAAATTTTTACAGACTTCATTTTGATTCATTGTACACAAATGGGGCACAACTTTTCATTTCTATGGTTGTGCATGATGCAGAATAGTTTTGAAGAGTTACAAATTAAGGCATATAAGTGGCCCAATACATTATATATCCAATGTCAGTTTGGGCTTATACTACCACCATTATTGTAAAGAGGAGTTGAAACTAAAGGCGTGAAGCTTGAATTGTGTCTGAGTCTCAATATTGTCACCAACAGAGTTGAGGAAGCTGTTCCTCTAATTAGGAGGTAGAAAACTCAGGTCCATCCTATGTTATTAGCATGCAATAGTTGGCTGAAGAGGGAGAGACTTGTGCAATGAACAGATGGGAAAAGAACTAAAAGAAACATAAATGTGATCAGAGAGATAGCTCCTATCTGTAGGCAGAAGTTCCCCACACCAGGCCAGAAGTGGTACTTACAGTAGTTAACCATTCAAAGGTCTGAATCAAGTAAAAAACAAAGAAAACAGGGACCTGGTGAAGAGGAAAGAACTTGCATAGGGAAGAGATTAGCAGCAGATTCAGCAAATTCAGCAATCCAATGGCGGGAAGCCACAGAATTCCTTGCCTAACACAGCTTATTTATTTCCATATCATAATTTGGTAGACACCTTTTCTACCAAATTTTGTACTTTGTGCCACCAAGATGATAACTTAAGATACATTTATTACGCAATGCATAGCAATGACATTTTTATCTGTTTGCATAGTGATTAACAATGGAGAGGAACTTTGATTTCCTGCCAATCTTTTACTCTCAGTATTGAATACCCACTGTGACTTTTCTTGGATTATGGAATCCAGCTGACTTTTCTTGGATTATGGAATCCAGCTGATCAAGCCTTCTTTGATGACCACATTAATTTTAGAACATACAATAGCATTTGCATATGGTAGAACATTAGCAATCACCTATAGATAAACTAAATATATCAATGGATAAGTGTTGACCCTACACATACTAATATCTTCTCTCCAAGGAAAACCACTTCAGCACATCTTAAGATCCTATTGACTTCACCTCTCCTACTAGCTACTGTTCAATGGGCATTTCAGCATTCTCTGGCCAGCTTCATGCAGTTATTGCTGCCTCCTGGACATCTCTGCTATCCCTACTCTGTGGGACATCAGAGAACCTCCTTGGCCCTCACAGCTGTGCAAAGAAATCAGAACTGTGAAAGAGCTGAAGCGCCATGTGTAAAACTTCAACCAATGGAGGAAAGGAACCTCCACCCTCTCACCTGCCCCCCAAAAGGATGTGCTTGAAATGAATTCCATTTCTTCTCAGGAAGTCCATTGGATTTTCATTCCCACCTTCCAGATATCTTTCACTCTAGGTCTGTGAGATTACACTTCTATAAAAATAGTCTCATAGAAAACTTTGTCTAAGCCTCTGTTATGGGGAAGCCAGACTAAATGTAGCAGTTGCCAACCTAAGCACGAATTAAAATCATTTTCCCCAGTGCAAATTCCAATCCATAACATTATAGATTTCTTTTGTAATGGATATTCCCCCTACCATTAGAGCTGCACAACTCTTCTGTGAATCTAGAGAAGAAAGCCATGACTATTTTATTAAAAGTTGCCTCCTTACTTACCTGGAGGAGCAACAGACAAGTTACTCACTCTGCTATAAATTTAGCGACTGAGAAAAAAGAATGAGAGGAGGAAAGACATTAACCTTTTAAAAATATCAAATACATTTTATCCAGTGTAAATATTGCTCTTTTTATTCAGTACTCACATCTATATTTCAAAGAAGACATTAAAGCCTACACATTAAAGAGAAAGAAATGGAGATATCATAAGCTAGCTTCACAGGTCTGTATCTAGGAAAAGCCTGGACAGGATTATGGACCTGAGCTAATGGCTAGAATGGCTAAAGGCGCTGGTTGACCCATAGTGCTACGTGGTCACTAGATCTAGAAACAAAGTGCCTTTTTTCATACAGTTAATATGTGGGAGCTGGTTAAAAATCACTTATGTGTTCACAGGTATGTGAATGTATGCCTATGCAGATTAGTGTGTGTGTGTGTGTGTGTGTGTGTGTGTGTGTTCACAGGTACATGAATGTATGCCTGTGCAGATTGGTGTGTGTGTGTGTGTGTGTGAGAGAGAGAGAGAGAGAGAGAGAGAGAAGAGAGACAGAAGGAGTGAGAAAGGGAGAGAATAAAGAAAAGGGTGGAATTTTAATGTTTTTAGAAGGAAATAGAAATTTATAAATATAAATGGAAAGAAACTAAAATATGATTTTTTCTCTTGAAGAAAACTCCTTATAGGGTTTTAGATGCATTCTATTTGCTTTGCTATTTCTGCTGCGGTATTTTAAAATGGGAATGGCAAGTTTAAAAGTATAGACTTCCAGCATTTGTTTTACTGAGCAATATTATAGAAATGCCGATAAGTTCAGAGGGCCTATTCATTTAAAATATTTTCTTATCCTTGAACCATAAAGACTGAATAGTGATTGAATCTGAAGGGTATACACTTTAAGAGCCATGAACTATTTGTTAAAATGCATCCTGCTCAGATGAGTTAAGGGGTATTTTTCAGGACACTGCAAATCTTTGGTTTGTGCTCTCTGCCTGGAATGCTGACCAAGATCACAGCAGGGTTAAATTTAAGCTTGTAGAACCACAGCAGGCCTGTTATCCAGACCACTTGGGAGGCTGAGACAAAAGAATTTCAAGTTGGAGGCCAGCCTCAGCAAATTAGCAAGGTCCCATGCAACTTAGCAACATCTTGTCTCAAAATAAATTTTAAGAAGGGCTAGGGAGGTGGTTCAGCGTTTGAGGGCCTCTGGATTCAATCCCCAGTAACAAGGTAAACAAATAAATTATTTAAGCTTGCATGACTCTTTAATTGACATTCTTAAAAGCATTATTATTATCACTAATGTCTTATGAATGTTAGCTTAAGCCATATTAATAGCTAGTTTTAAACGTGATCAAATTATTGTGCATCATAAAAACAAGCCCATAGGTGTTCACTTACAATGTCACAGCACTTCCAGGTAAATTTGCTCATCCAGTACCTCAAGAGTCATGTGGAGTGGGAACCTTCGTCCAGTGGTTCTCTACTGGGGCATTTTGCTCTCAACCCAGGAAATCTTTGACAAAGCCTAGGATATTTTTGGTTATAACAACATCTCATAACAAACAGGACAGTCCCCACTACTTTACAAAGAATTATCCAGCCCTATATTTCAAAAATTTCAAAGTTCAGAAATCCTGCTTTAATCCAACTTTAAAGATGGCTAAACCAAGTACTAGAGAACCTCCAACAGTTGCCTAAGGCCACACAGCTGGGCATCTGTGTTCCGTCTCAGTCTTAATTAATTGTAACCCTATTTTTAGCAGTACTTCAAGACTCAGTTGTGTTTTAATACTTTGCTGTCAAAGGAATATTTCTCTTTTCATTTATAAAGGTAAGAAGGACCTATCCAGGAGCTGGGCAGGGATGGAGTGGGGGTGCAAAGGGGCTGTGTTCGGGCATGATCTAGGCTGGACGGTCTCTCTCATGAAGGTGTCCCAGGACTAAGGCACAGGGGCTGCCAGACGAGAATGAAGACAAGTGAAGAGAGTTTAGTGTCCAAATTAAAACTGAATTAGATGAGGGGTGAAAGGGAGGATCGGGGGATTTGTCCAGTGAGGTAAGAGAGCTGATGCATGAGAACATCATGTGGATGAGTAAAGAACAGCCTGGGGCCATTCTTTGATTCAAGTTCAAGTGCCCTGTGGGTTTTAAGTGATGCCTGTAGGTGATGTTTTGGGTGTGCTAAGAGCAGTTTCAGTGCTTCTAAGCTCAAGGGAGTTTTACACTCATGCTGGAAGCTAATTTAAAAGCAGGAAATTGAACTTTCTTCAGAAATTCTGCTTCATTAACTGTGAGTCCAGGCCTGGCAAACTACTGTTCGTTATACTCCCTTTATCCATTCTGATTCTGAGGGTCAAAATAAGTAAAATATTGAAAGTATCCAAACCTAAAATGAAGGGAAGTTCTACCTTGATCCCCCTTTCTCTTTTGCTAATATCTGTCCCAGTTCTACGAAATATGGATGATTTGTGGTAGGGTTTCCTAATCTTAATGATCTGAAATCATTACAGATCATTTTATAATTTTTATTCTGTTGAAAATAATTTCCATCTAAAATCCATTTTCCATCAGGAAGCAGATATTTGAATTCAATTTTAGATACAGTATATGGGTTTGGCATTTTCTTGGCCCATCCTGCTTTATTTCCCCATGAATAGGTAGAGATGTGTTACAAGTCTGGAATGGGATTTGAAGGTGACCTTAAGGGATCAGGACAAGTTGTCCAGCCCTGAGTTGTCATCTTTTCACACAGGCCCTCACCAACATGGCCATGGCTGGTCTTGTACTCACCTATTGCCACATCACCAAGCCAGCAACTATTACTCCACTTGGGTTTCCAGGTTAATGCTTCCTGCTGTTGAATCCTCTGTCCTTGAATTGGCTGTTATGCTTTACCAGCTCTAAGACTCTGTGCTCATTTCAGGGCCTACTTTCAAGCATTATACTGAGTGCTTAACTTCCCCTCATCCCTGATTTCATATCACCCTCTACGTCTGGGTAAGTTTTCCTCCTAAATGCTTTTCAAATTCACACACTTATACTAACTTTTTCATTTTCCAATTGTTCACGTGGCTCATTTAGTCTATTTTTGATTGATTCTTGTTTCCAGACATGAATGTCCTGAATCTACCCATCTAAATGCAAAATTCAACATTTATAGAACAGAATCCCAGGATTGGAGCATATTGGTATGACTTGTATGTCCTTCATCATCATGGCTGCTGTTACATCCCACATTGTATTTTAAAGTTCCAGTGTGGGAACCAGGTGTGGGGGCACTCCCCTGTAATCCCAGTGGCTTCAGAGGCTGAGGCAGGAGGATCAAGAGTTCAAAGCCAGTTTCAGCAAAAGCAAGGTGCTAAGCAACTTGGTGAGACACTGTCTCTAAATAACAATACAAAATAGGGCTGGGAATGTGGTTCAATAATCAAGAGCCCCCGAGTTCAATCCGCCTCAGGACCTCTGCCCATCAAAATAAATGAAGTTCCAGTGTGGGAGCACTTATAGAATCCCATAGCATCATTCTCCTTCCTGGCTCCCTGAATCCGCTCATGTTCTTCTCTCTGCCTGGGTTGTTCTTCCAAACTATATTTATCTGGATAAACTCGGCACACACAATAAGACTCAGACCATAATTAACTATCAATATGAATTTCTCTCTTCATCTTTCTTTCTCTAAATTCTTCTGGAAATTTTGATTGCCTTTACCATAATACATAGCACATTGAATAAAATATTTAAACCTTTCATAGTAGGTGGTCAGTTCTGCAAATGCAGGGACTGTGGTATTCATTGTGTCTTTCAATGTTAGTCTGAAGGACAACTCCTGGATTAATATTCACTTGCTGTTTATTGGTGTAGATGCTCAGAACGGGGGCGTGTTGAACTAACCACAAATGAAAATGATTTGATTTTCTAATCTAGAGTGTGTGTGCGGTTTTGTGGGCTAAAAGGGTTGACATGATCCCAGGGAATCTCGTTTTTTCTTCAAGGTGATAGAAAATAAACTTTAGCATGGAGGCTTTACCAGATTAGAAAAGCACAAGTTTATTCTGCCCTTTGATTTTCTATTCTGTTGTAAAAAATAGCTTTTATCCAATAGTCCCACCCCAAAGCAGTATTTCCCCAATTATGCTCATGTGTTTCATATGTTACTGAATGCTCTTTTAAGCATAATAATATGCTGCATTTCCCTCCACTTTTTGTTTATAGAGTCCATCATAACCAATGGCCTGCTTTTTCTTTCTCAATATCTGAATGTAAGCCTTTCCCTCTTTGGTGGAGTTATTCCTTTTCCAAAGATCCACAAATGTTCAGGAAACAAAATTTTAATTACTGAGAGACTTCTCTTTTGGGCATATTTCCAGAAAAGTGGTGAATTCATTGAACTCACTGGTTCCACAATGTCCCCAGTGACTTGCTGCGTCTCTCCATTCTTTTGATTTAAAATGCTCTGTGCTTAGTGCATTCTTAGAGTCCTTTCTAAAGATAAGCTATCCATTAACCCAAAAAAGGGGGATGACAGAAAGGTTAGAAAAATCAAATATTTGACCAAACAGAGGTGTCTCTCTGGAAAATTGCTGAATTGTTTTAGACAAGGTGAAAATCCATTCCTAAAACCTAAGTGTCATTTCTCTCACATTTTTGCTTAGGATACTTGAGAAATCCTGTGAAAACCATCCTAAATGATTTTCCAAAGTGTTGACTGCTGGAGGGATCAGAATCCCATTCCACTCTCTGACACCTTTCTTATGTTGCTATATTGCTATTCCCCAGCCCAAGGTCACTACCAAGTCTTTTTTGGTTCTGTCTCCATGACTTATTCTAACTCATCTGTCAGATACATCAATTGTAAGTTGTCTTATTTTTCTATTTTATGTAGAAATTTAAAAGTAGATTTTACATTAATTTAAAAAGAACTGAACTTTGTGTCATGCCACCACCAAAGAGGAATCAATTTTATAAGTGATAACTGTAAAAATGTGTTCTATATAAATTCTTATTTAAATTTGCAATACCTGTAATAAAAAGAAAACTAAGAGAAAGCAAGATAGCTTTAACATATCAATGAGCATAAACTCTGAAGAAGCAGGAATGACAAGAGTTATGACATTTGTTGTAAAATAAATGATTGAGGACTACTATTTTGTAAATCTGAAGAATTGGTAAAGAAAAACGAGATGAAGACATAAAATTTCTGGGTTTTGTCTGAATTGTCAACTGAAAGGAGCCGTGACCCTGGACGAACACCTAACTCCTTTAACTTTCAAAGAATCTATATGTAAATGTGTTGTCTGGAGGTTTATCATTTGGCTTTTTATGTCTATGATCTTTATGATTTTTTTCTCTCCTAATAGTTGTCTTTGTTGAACATTTATTCAATTATCAATCCATCAAAGACTGTGTTTTTAGTTATAGTTTGGATGTTATAGTTATAGTTGTTATAGTTTGGATCTGGAATGTCTCCCAAAGACTCATGAATTGAAGATTTTGTCCCCAGCTGGTTGGCACTATTGGGAATTGTTGAAAACTTTTGAAGGCAGGACCTACTTGTAGGAAGTAGGTCATTAAGGGTTGTGTACTTAAAGGTTGCATCTTGTATCAGGTCCCTTACCCTGCCTCTCTCTGTTTCTCTTTTACTCTCTCCACCTCACCCCCACCTTTTCTTCCTGGCCACTATGAGTTGAGAAGTTTTGCTTCACTACATCTTTGCACCATGATGTATTTCCTCACCAAAGGCCCAGAAACAATGGAACCAGAAGACCATGAACTTAAATATCTGAAACTGTGAGCCAAAATAAATCCTCTCTCTTTTAAGGTGGTGTTTTTTCAGATATTTTGTCTTTGAATCAGAAAGTTGACCCATATACTAAAGACGATCTTCCTTAGTAGACGTGTCGTATGGTGTGGATCTGGAAAGTGCCCCAAAATATCAAGTGTTCAGAGGTGGGCTGTGGGGAAGTGATTAGATCATGAGGGCTCTGACTTCAATAATGGATTAATCCATTGATGGTTGAATAGATTTTTGGGAAGTAGAACCTAGAGGGAGGCAGTGGGGTTCTGGGAAGGTACACTGGAAAAGATTATCTTCTCCACAGTTTGTTTCCCTCTGTGCTTTTTCTCTCTCCTTCTTGGAGTTCATTGGTTGAATAGAGTTCCTATACCATGCCCTTCTGCCACGGTGTTCTGCTTCACCTCAGTTCTAAAGTAATGGAACCAACTGACCATGGACTGAAACTTGGGAAACCAGGGGACAAAATAAATCGTTCCTCCTGTAAGTTGTCTGTGTCAGGTATTTTTGTCACAGTGATGAAAAACTCACTAACACATCTCGTTTTCTACTTCTCCTATGTACCAATAATACATTATACTCTTTTTACATAGTTCTTATTTTGTGTTGCTGTTATGAGCTGATTACTTACAATTTCACTAAACTAGAGTGTATAAAAGGTCTCCTTTTGTGTTCTTCAAACGCTAAGGACTGTAGTCACCCCAGAGTAAGTGTTCAGTATTTGATTCTCTTTAGTTTGAATGAGTGTTTCCTAAATTTCTCATGCACGAATTATCTCAGCCATACCTCTTTAGACAGTTCTAAACACTTCTTTACCAGCTTGACTGAAGTACAGCTCAGAGCTCTTCATCACATACCTCTTACTTTCAAATCTGGCACTTTTCTGAGCACTCTTTTTTTGGGACATTTTTGAAATTCATTAGGAATTCATATATAAGCAAGATGGATAAGTAGAGGAAATAATGACTCTGGGACTGCACTTAACCAATGATGATAGATATATGTTTCACCCTTTCATCTTCTAGATGTAGGATTCTTCAAGTTCATAAGTCTTGTCAGAAGATTGTAAGAAGATTGAAAATACCAGTCATCTACAGCAGGGGCCCACTGAATCATACTTTGTTATGGTTTTCCTTCTTTCCATTTCCCTTCCATACATGTCTATCTAGATTATTTCCCAAATAAGATATTTGAACCTAAGTCCTTTATCAGGTTCCTCTTTTGGTTGAACCCCCAATAATACCAAAGTTCAATGAGCAAATGTCAATGCTGACCTAGATTTCCTCAAGGAAGAATAAAATCTATGTCCATGAAAAGTAAGATAAATGATGCAAAAGGTTTTTATCACAACGTTTGAAGTTGTGATACATTAAATCACATTATATCATTATATGTGGTACATTATACTTTTCCAAAACCGATGAAGAATTTCTTTCAGTTCTCCATGACTTTCCTGGCTCTTGTCACTTTCCCATGATGAGCTGTAGTCAATGTTCCCTCTCTTTGAATTTGATTGAACTTTGGGCCTGTCTTGACTTCCTATATAGCTTTATATAGGAAGTGATACTGCTAAGTATGGAGAATAGTTTGGAGTTTCCTCAAAAGCCGAAAATAGAATTACCATATGATCCAGCTCCACCAATCCTGGAAGGAATTAAAATTATCATACCAAATGGACACCTGCATACTCAGATTTATTATGACACTATTCACAATAATAAAGTAACAGAATCAGCCTAGATGTTTATCGACAGATGCATGGATAAATAAAACCTGGTGTACATAGGCAGTGGATTATGACTGACCCATAAAGAAGAACAAAATCATGTCATTTGTAAGAAAGTGATGGAACTGAATCATTATGTTAAGCAAAATAAGCCAGAGTCAGGAAGACAAATATTAGATGTTTTCTCTCACAGGTGGAATCTAAAAATTAAATAAACAAAAAATTGAATAGAGAAACCCTACTTGCCAACATGAAAGTATAAGGAGAACTATTAACAAAAGAGAAGAAGGGGACCAGGGAGGGTGAGGTGGGACAGTGAGAGAGGATAGTAAGAAGAGTGGGTGCTATCAAAGGACAGTAGGTATATATATGAAAATGTCACAAAAGCCCATTATTTTATGTAATTAATAAGCATAATAAAATTAATAAAATAGAAATATAACAGAAATTTGTAGCTGAGTCACTTCTAAATCTTGATTTTACAAAACATTGAGAGATGGTAAATAATTTCTTAAGCCACAAAGTTTTGGAACAATGCTTTTTTGTAGAATAGATGGCTTGCATAGTAACAACACTTTTTAAAATGTAAAACTTCCTAATACCTAGTCTTTAATCCCTCATGAACACAATAAGTTGATGAAAGTAAGGCTAGATTTTTTTTGTGAGTCTCAAATTAGGGCAAGAAAATGTTTCCTCCTTAAGCTTCCTAGATATTTTCATATCTTTCCAAAACAGATGGTCACTGGAGTAGAAATAAATCAGATTATGTAATTATTTTATCGTATAGGACAATAAAACAGAATAAAATGAATATAAATCCAACTAATCCTACTTTGTGGCTCAATTTTCAAATCACACAATTGAGATCTTATAGAAGTAGATGTGTCAAACCACATTGTCACTGTATCCACCTTTAAGTATATTTGAAAACATGTTCTCTAAAACAAAAAAATAGAAATATAAACTACAATATAATAAAGCACCAAAAATTCTGTAATCCTCAATTTCAGTAAGAATACTGAACTGCATTGAATATGAAGTCTCAATTTTTTTTTACCTCTCCTCAAGGGATGGTCTATATTTCCACCTTTAGAATTATGCCCCAGTGAGCAGATTTGTGTTCATCATTATACATGCCAAACATGATTCAGGGAGAAATTACAATCATTCTGCATTGGAGCTTGCTCTCTTAATGCTGGGAAACCTTCAACTATTGTGTAAAGACACTCCAGTGAGACTCCTGAAAGATGAGAAACCACACAAAGAAAGGTGCCATCCATCTTAGACACTTCAATAGTTCTAGCCAATGTCCCAAATATTTAAACCCAGCTATCCTAGACCATCCAGCCCCAGATTGCCTAGACTAGCAATGTCTAGTGCATCCGTAGAATTTCAAACAAGTAGTGTTAATTATGTTACCCCATTAAGTTTAGGGTGTTCAATAGGCTTAAAATAAACTGATTGACATGAATAGAAGGTGGTTTATTATGTAAGTCACCTAAAATAAATGCTTCCTATTCACCTTTGCAACGCCCCTGAACTGAAGAATAGTGTTGCCAGGGAAGGTCTGTTTCTTTTTCTCTGTTCATTCCTGAAATTCACTTTCATGCTGTAATTACAGGCATGATGGCAGTGCTTGATTCTCAAGTGAGCCAAGCTGCTGAACCTAAATTCACTTGACCAGCTGGGTCAGTGAAAATAAATGACTTTCCTTGACCAGACTTGGCTTGGCTCCCTTAATAGTATCATTTTATATCCCTGGTTCAAGGACACGGGTTTTTGCTGGGCACGGGTGCTTTACTGATAAACATGCCACAAAGAAATAGTTGGCTTGAGTAGCATGTGCAATTTTTTTTTTTTCTATGCAAGAGATTCTAAAAAGTTTTATTCTTTGGATTGGCCTTGAAGGGCAAATGTGATTAAGGGTTAAAATAATGGTTTGGCTAAGTTTGGGAAGGAAACGGCTTAAATTCTTTTTCTTTTCTTTTTTTTTTCTTTTTTGGAAGCAGCACATTTGGAGCTGGATACCTCATTCATAGTCACTGTGATCTCTTGTTGTATTCTGGGAGTGAAAATGCTTTTCTTCCATTCTTAAATTGTGCAAAGGAAGCTAGGCATATGTCTCACTCTGGCTCGTGTACGAGGGAAAACGTCTCATTTTTTATATATTTTCATCTTCCATCGATCGGTCTGCAGCACAATGTCCAAACTTCATGTGCCTTCAAAGTTTTCAGGTGTCACGTTTTATCAAACACTCCATCATAGGTAATCTACAAGCACAGCCTTTGCAGCAGCTATTATGTACCTCACAGGCATGACACAGTTAACATCACACTTTGGGCTGAATAATCTGACAACTTTTCATTTAAGAATAATAAAGGTCTCACAAGGTGTAGTTTCCCATACATGTTTTATTTCATAGCACTTCCATGCTTCCAGTTTGTACTATTCTCTCCCTGACATTTTGCATGTCATATGGTGAGTTTCCTCAGGGAAAGTAAATCAGATTTCTGCCTGGAGAGCAAACTGACTAATAATCACCATCACCATGAAGGAGTCTGTTGTGTTTGGGACCAAAAGTGCTATCTCGTTGTTATGGCAACCCAGATTTGAAAAGGGAGGCCTGGTTGTGAGTGGCAGGCACCAGTATCCCAAAACCAATTCTTCATCCAATGTTTTCCCAGCAGAATCATTTCCAGTCATTCCTAAAATGGATACGGAGTGACAGATTGTCGGCACATATGAGCTAATCTCACTCAGTAAAGGGACTACATTTTCATCATAGAATATGACATTTTCCCCTTTTCGCTGGACTAATGTTGACAAAAGAAGAGAGACATACTGCAGGACCCTGCTTAAGACCATGAATCAGCAATACTAATTGATATTGCAGAGAGTATGGATGCACGTGATAGGGCATTTCTTTCTCCAAAACTATGTTCTTATCTTACTCCAGCATTGGAGTGGAAATCATGACTGTCTGATGAACAACATTCATCCAATATAAATAATCAGGTCAGATTTTACTGGTACGATGTTACCTCAATTATACACAGCAAGACGTTTCCAACTTGATTTACACATCACTCCCTCCAACAGCCTAGAGGTCTACAAGTGCAGGATCTTTTCTTAGTCTCCTTTATTCCAATTCTGGAGCAGAGAACACATCCCATAATTTTCAAGTTAATAAATTGAGTTGTGCATCCATCTCCAGGATAATGTCATTAATACCCTCCAGATTACTGAGGCACAGATGCTGTAAGTGTTTTTGTGTAATTTAAACAGATTACAGTAAAATTCAGTGAGTACACCATCAGAATGCATTGGATATTGTGAGTTTGAAGGAAAAGCTATCCATACACATATGTGATCTTGCTTAAGCTTGTTCACTCCTTGGAAATTCAGTTTCTTATGTGGAAAATAAGAATTACAAATTCTCTCCTGGTATCATTTGAAGACAATAGGAAACCCAAAGTGTAATGAACACTTTTCATTCTGTAGGGATAAATCATTAGTTTATATTTAATATTTAATTGTATTTTAACCCTTGGCTCAATATGGCATTGCTCAAACCACATATCTTTGAGTCTGGGATGTTTCACCCCGTATCCATTGATACTGATAATTATTACTGAATTGTTAAATAACTGACTCGTGAAATACAACCAAGAGACATTTTTAAACATAAAGTGAAATTGATTGGAAATGTAGCCCTTCCTTTTTATTAAAAAAATAATAATTTGCCTTCACATCTAGGATTAGATTTAATACATAGAAAATATGTTGTTTTAAATAATTTTAAAAGAAAATGTGGAAACTATTATTTTTGGTGAAGTTAAATGAGAGGTAAAGTTATATGAATCCTTTAGGCACAAAGTAAATGATGAAAGCCTGCAAAGAAATCCTGAGCAAAAGGTCAAATGATTCTAGAAAGGCAAATCTGTTGTGCATTGATACATGAGCAGAATATGCCATCTTTTTTTCCTCCTTTAATATTTAATCTCTTTTACTTATTTCCCCTCTCCAAACACTCTGCTAACTTCCCACCACCTCTATAGTTAAATACACAACTTAAGATTTATATCTACCTACCTTTTCCATAATGCCTTGCACCCTTTACTTGAATTTGTTATTTTTATTTGTATTTGTTATTTTATTTTATTTATTTGTCCATCTGACACAACCTTGGAACCTTGGGCAGAAGCTGTCACGCTGCCTGGAATTTTTAGAAGTTTCATCTTTTTAGACCCTATTCACTTCATAGTTCTTGGCTTATTTTGATCAGCTTACTCCTGCCCTCCCTTCTATGTGCAAAACCTGTATGCTCCTCCTCTAAATTGAATTTCTACAGAATTCTACTACATGGTCATTAAGCAACATATTGTAATAATTTGATATGTCCATGTCCCTTATTTTAATCTCCTTCAGGGCAGAAACACCACAGTTAGTAGAGTGCTTTATTCTATGTGGAAAATGTTGAATACCTTTTAAAAACAATTTATATTCAATTATTTTTATCACAGTAAAATTGTAGGTTAAGTAAAACTTGGAAAACAGAGTAAAAATTTCAACAATAAAATTCTTTATCACCCATTTTTTTTTCTGTAGTAGATTGCCTTTAGTCATTTCATACCTATTTCCTAATTTTATATAATTGGAAATATTGCATGCATACAATTTTACTCGTGTTTTTTTTTTCTTTTAATCTTATAATGCAAACATTTCCCATATTTTGTAAGTTCTTTGCATTTATTTTCAATGCTTCATGGCCTACCGGATAAAAGGACTTTAATTCTTTTCTTATTTTAGAAAGCAATATTCCGTGGATACATCTTTGCACCAACTTTTTTTCTTCTTTGGATGACTTCCTTAGGATAAGCTCCAAGAAGCAATATTGCTAGCCAGTGGATCTGCGTATTTCTATGTGTCTTAATATACATTGCCAATTTTTCTGGAAACAGATTGAACCGATTTGCACGGATACCAGTAACAAACATGGCCTTCTCTCTCCCCGTGAGTGCTCTCATTGGCTGCCATAACTAATTTTTTTCTAATATGATGGCTATAGCCGTCCTGTTTTGTTTCACTAAGCACCAATCTATTTCATTCCCTTCCAATTCACAAGCCTGCTCTGAGCACCTGTGAAATAGCAAGGGGCTGTGCTGCTCATGGAGAAAGCAAGGAAGGACAAGAGTGCTTCCCTCTAGAACCCATTGTTCCAGTGACCAGGGCACAGCTTCAGGCAGCATTCTGCTCCAACACAGCAGTGATCCCAAGGAACCAGAGAGTGTTAGGAGAGTAAGGAGCAAGGTTCCACAAAGGCACACCTGAAGCTTTGGAAACTTCACAAATCCCTCTGTTCATGCTCTGCCCTTGCTTCTGCTAAGCTTAGTAACTCACCTGGCAGCTCCCCAACCCTCCCACTCAGGGATCTCAAAGTGGCTACTCTCTCCACACTCCCCACTCCACCTACCCTCACCAGAAACTACCTTGTGCCAAAGTCAAAGAAAAAGAATTCTTTCTCACCCAGTGTTTATTTATATCTTTCTTATATTGTCAAGTTGCAGAAGCAATTCCAGGATATTTTATGTGTGATAACTTTCATTGTTATTAGCTGGCATTTATTGATCACTTAATTTACTATCCATCCCACTGTATACAGTCCAGCCACTAGACTATAAACCCATGAACATTTTAGGATATTAAGATGTTTACTTTCAGGCCACTAATTGTTATTCTGCATGGTCTAATCACTGTTCCCCAGATCAGTAAGCTGATCACAACACATAAGAGGACAAAAATCAAAAGTCCCCAAGTCAAATGTTCCAAATATGAATGAATCCCAGTACAAGGTAGTCCTGGACCAAATGTTGTTCCCTTGACTTTTTCAACTTAAATCCATTGTCTGCCTCACTTTAAAAACTCTTTTAAAACATCCCAGCAAATCTGAGTCGTTTCAAAATGCATGGAGCCCCATTGGCCTGGAGGGAAACATTAATCAGTAGGATCCTTATGCTTAGCTATGTTTTCTCCTTTAATTTAAATACTTAGCAACAAAACCCTAGCAATTCAAGCACTTCAATAAAGTATCATTCTTAGTAATCCAGGTTGCAGAGAAAAAGGAATCAGCACGTTCTAATAAACCCTGTAGAAACATACCTTTTGTCATATAACCCCCATGCTGTCTCTTTTGGCTCAGACAAGCTCTAATAATACCTTCCCATTTCTCGCCACTTGCTGAGGGGCCACTTCACATGGATCTTCAGACATGACAACTGCTAGTGCCTCCAAGACACAACTGCATCTCATCCCATTTGAAAACACACTGCCGACTTCCACACCTGCACCATGGCTTGCAGGAGGGGGAAACTATTCCCTCACAGCTGCATCTTGAAATTAAAGTCCGTTTCATTTACTTGACCCTGGAGCCTTGTCCAAACAAGCTCACTTGAGCTTTACCCAGATGGTGGCCATTTACTTCTGCCTCATTCATTACTATTCCCTTAAATCATGGCCCTGAGCCAGCTGGCACACCAACACAGCTTTTTAAAGGAAAGATCACACATCTTCATCTCTAATTTAGTAAATACAATAAGTGGCCATAAAAACAGCAACAATATTCATGTTGTCTTCATTTTTCCTACATAAGAATCTGCATGGTACATTTCTGATGCTTGCTTAATTAATCAACCAAGTCAGTTATGTTAATAGTCAAAAATATCATTTGTGGACATAATAAAAATGATATGCAGGTCTGGCTATTAATTGCTATTGAAATAATAGTGCTGCATAACAAACAATGTTCATTCAGTGTCTATATAGACACACATTTGTATTAGTCTTTTGGATACACAGATCAATAAATTGTTTGGCTTCTTTAGATGGGCTCAGCTTAGACTGCAGGTGGGATTTGGTCCACCTGTATGTACATGCATCTGTAGGCCCAGTTGAAGGGACAGTGGTTGCCTGGGACAAACTTGTGTTATGATGAATCATTGGTATAGCCAGTGCCATGTCAAACTGTCTGCACACTCAATACCTGTCCTGGAGTCATGTCCACTTGTCAATGTAATTGACAGCTTGAAATGAATGGGCCAGAATAATAAAGTGAGTCCACTTTAGGAGGAGACAGGGAAAGAATATTTACTGACCAATAATTCAAATCTTGATTATTGTGCACAAATTAAAGGATACATCGTAGTATCAAAAATATAATAATTTTATCCATGGATGATATTTTTGCATTAGAAATATATGCAATGTATAACATACATAACAAATATGTGTGTGTGTCTATGTGTGTGTGTGTGTGTGAGAAAGAGAGAGAGAAACACATACACACATGCCAGTATGGAAGAAGAGTACGATTCCACCAACCAAATATATAAATCTTTAATTTCTAAAAGAAGAAATACACTATAAAGCCTGGTCTTTACCTAAACTGTGGGTATCATGGCTTTGTAGGAAAAAGGCAAGCAGAATGCAGCTCTGCCAGCAGCTGCCAATGCTCCTGATTCAGCTAGGGGATCCTTGGAGGCAAAAGACAGTATGAATATGAGTTCACTCACAAGCTGTGATTGGATTCCTGATTTCTCTACTACAGTGAAGTAAAAGAATCAAGGAGAAACTGTGGCTTCCCCTGGAAGGCCCATGTGAGTTTACCACCCATTGATTTCATGGTATGTTTTAAAGCATCTGAGATCAGACATAGGTAGATTAGGCACAGGTTTCAAAGACTGCTCATGTAAGAGGTGAAAATCTAGGACAAATTAAATAGAAATAGGACATAGGAACAAGCAAATGCTCATTTGGTCATTGTTTCAGGAATAAAAAAAAATAGTGTATGAAAAAAATAAAGGCAATTAATAAATATATGAAAAAGTGTTCAACATCTCTAATAATTAGAGAAATACAAATTAAAACAACTCTAAGATTTCATCTTACTCCAATTAGAATGGCTATTATCAAGAACACAAACAATAACAGATGTTGGTGTGAATGTGGGGAAAAAGGCACACTTGTACATTGCTGTTGGAGTTGCAAGTTGGTGCAGCCACTCTGGAAAGCAGTGTGGAGATTCTTCCGAAAACTTGGAATGGATCCACCTTTTGACAGTTATCCCATTCCTCCGTTTATACCCAAAGGACTTAAAATCAGATTACTACAGTGACACAGCCATATCAATGTTTATAGCAGCTCAATTCACAATAACTAGTGTGGAACCAACCTAGATGTCCTTCAATAGATTAACGGATAAAGAAACTATAGTATATACACACAATGGAATATTATTCATCATGAAGAATAAAATTATGGCAGCTGCAGGTAAATGAATGGAATTGGAGACTATTATGCTAAGTGAAATAAGCCAATCCAAAAAAACAAAGGCCAAATGTTTTCCCTGATAAGTGTATGATGATGCATAAACAGATTGGGGGTGGGGGGGTGAGAGAAGAATGGAGGAACTTTAGATTAGGCAGAGGGAAATGAGAGGGAGGAGGGGGTGGGGGGTATTAAAAAAAAAAAGAAATTTAAACCTGTGTCCAATCCCCAATCCCATGACCTATTTATAGAGTACCAACACATTTGTATCTTTATAAGTCCTCTAATTACCTTTTGGATGACACAATTACACTGCATTGCATTTCACCTATAAATTTGTTTAGATTGAAAAAAATTAATAATTAGTATATAAGGCATTTTAAATTCAATGTAGAGAAAATTCATGTTCCCCTAATATATTCATCAAATGAGAACCATCATGCTATGGTAGACTCATGTTCAACAGTATGTTGAGTTCTATCTGAGCATCCAGATGAACACTGGGAATGGCCATGTGATGAGGCTATCATTAGAGCTGACATGGGTCATTCCTTAGTCAAGCCACTGAGCAGCAATGTGGCATGGTGGCTGAATATCCAAAATTTTGTGTATCTTCTTCTGATTGATACATTGACCCTGAGGAACATGTTTTAAAGAGCTCACAAGTTCTAGAACCTTGCCACACTCTCCTGAAGGGGTGGCCTCTGTTTCCTTTTCCCTTGTGTTTGAGCAGACTTGGGACTCATTTGTAACCCTGTGCACAAGCGGCCCTGTTTTTGACTTGTTTTCCATTCCTCTTTTGCTAGGATACTCCATTTTGCAGGCTGCAGCTACTTTGTAGCTAAGGAGTCTGAGGCCTTGAGGTTACCATGTGTGAGGAGGCCCAAACTATGAAGAGGCCTAGGAAGAAAAAGAGGGTAAGAGATCAGTAAGAAGGTCAGACCCAGCTCCTACCACCCTCTGGGTTCAACTGTGTAAGAGGTGGAGCCAAACAAATCCTTCAGGGAGGCTTTTCCATAGTCCTCATCCAAAGAAATCCTGAGAAATAATAGAATGAGTACTAGCATCAAAAGTCTTTAAATTCTTTATTAGACACAGTTGTAACTGGAAGAGAAATTTGCAAATATTTCTGGCAAAATTTCAAGAAGCTTTCCTCTGTTTGGGCTGAAATTTTAAAATAGCTTATCAAGCGCCATCTACATGTTTATGATCTTTGCCCTATACTCACCTTTCCAAAGACTCTAGCCAATGTTTTGTTTGTAATGAGCAACTTACTTTAAAATAATAAGCAGCAACTTTAAGGCACAAGAAAAAGAAGGGGGTTAAATAATTTAAAGCACATCTTCTGAATCATTATTCTGTAAATTCTAAAATAAAAGTCAGAGGGAAGAATACATAAGTAAATGGAAAAATAAAAAGGGCTTTGAATTAGCTGAAAAATATAAGGCTGCATGTATGGTTTGACTTTTAACTACAGGATACATGCATATGGACTTATGGGAAAGTACAAACAGATTGGATTATATAATTAATATATCAGAATTTAGGATTCAAAAATTTTCCAAAACTTTTTCTTTCTTTTTTTTTTTTTTATGTTGGTACTAGGAATTGAACTCAGGGGCATTCGACCACTGAACCACATCCCTGGCCCTATTCTGTATTTTACTTAGAGACAGGGTCTCAGTGAGTGCCTTGCCCTTGCTGAGGTTGATTTTGAACTTGAGATCCTTCTGCCTCAGCCTCCTGAAATGCTGGGATTACAGGGGTGTGCCACCGCGCCCAGCTCCAAACTTTCTCATATTGTGTTGAGCTCCATAATATTTGCTTCTATCTATAAACCAAAACTATAAAATATTTTGCTTGCACTGCTTATGCCTACTTAAAACAAAACGAACATTTATTAGGAGTGCAGTGAGACTGAATGACAAGGGCACATTCTAGTTTTGTCATAATCTTGTTTCATTTTGTAAAATGGGGATAAAATTATACAGAGGCACAGAACAATTGGCTTAAAGAAATTAAAGTATTTATTATCTAATAACGATGTTACAATTCTGAGATACTACTGTAAAAACACAACAAAATTAATGATTGGGTCAAAAGAAATTTTCCTTATTAATTATATTTTTAAGTTAATTTTTAGCTGAGAAATGCATTTCTTGCACCAAGAGTCTGCTTTTCTAATTAATTAGAAATTAATAAATTTCCCCTAAAAAGAAATAATGAAATGCTAATAATAATGAGATCTTCAAAGAAGTATTTAGACTCAACAGACAAAACTCAACTGGGAATGGCCTGAGTGTCATTAAACTTACTGTCTGTTCCAAGATCAAACTCATCTACTGTAACTCTGTGTAACCATTCATGCAAGCCCAAGATCAACCAACAGTCTATAGTACTTGACCGACTACTTACCATCGCACAATGTCTTAAAAGAGGAGATCGCCATCAGATGAGCTTACTTTCAGAGTTTTGTCATGTTCTGGGATGTGAACTGTACATAAGGAAAACATGAAGATTATTTATTCTATTCTATAAATGAGAAATCAGGGCTCAGAGAAGGAGCTTGATGTTTTTAAGGACACAAGAATAATTATTACTCAGCATTCATTTTCTTCACTCTAAGAGCTGCCAAAGGAAGAAAAATGATAGTAATTATTTTAATACTCTTGAGTCAAGTATGTACCATTCCTCCCTTACATACTATATCTCTTTCCAACCACTTCAATTTTCCATGGTAAACTGGTTCAAAATATGAAATGGAAAATTCCAGTGCTAAACAATTCATAAGTTTTAAAGGAGTGCTATTCTGAGCACTGTCATGAAACTTCATGCCATTCTGCTTTGCCCCACTCAGGATGTCAATCATCCCGCTGTCCAATGCATCCACTGAGTATATGCTACCCGACTATTAGTTCCTTAGTCACCATCCTGGTTTTTCAGTTCAATTGTTGCAGCAGTATTTCACAATGCTTGTGTTCAGGTAGACTTCATTTTACAGAATAATGGCCCAAACTTAAGAAGAGTGAAGCAAAGGAGGCACCAGGGTATAAACATGAAAAGGCAGATTAGCTATGGTATGATTTGGCAAAACCACAAGGTATAGGAAAACCACAGTGATACATTGTGTAGGGTTTGGTATTATCTGCAGTTTTAGGTACCAACTGGAGGGCTTGGGATATATGTCACATGGAGGCAGGGATTATTTTACTTCAATGTTATATCCATATTTTGCATATTAATATTTTGTTCAACCTTATATCTTACACCTATGAACATACACTCCTTAGAAAGTAGATGGAGACTTCTCTTTTCAGACAGGCTGTATTGATTCATGGCACAGCCATGCTTCATTGCACAGTTAGAAATTGCTGATGAAATTAAAGTTAACGACAACAACAGGCATACGTACAAGGCAGCAATGAGTCAGGGTGTGAAAGGATTCTAGAAACCAAAACTAATAAGGCAAGAACCCCAGAGTCTAAGGTTAACAGCTTCGCCCCTCCTGCCCCTGAGGGCAACGTAGCTGTTCTTCACCTGTCCGTGGTCCAGGGCAGCTGGGGAAGACACACCAGCAGGGTATGCATTAGTTGTGAAGAATTAGATTGCACATCAAAAACTGATGGGCCTTGTCCGAAGCACGTGGTCAGCTTTCCTGAGAGTTCATTGGCTGGACTCAGGGGTGGTTTGGGAGGCGTGGAAGGTACTCTAAGGACATCACAAAAGCAAGCTGAAATCCTGAGCAGTTTTACTGGACCTAGGAAAGACCCATCCTGGGAAAGGATCTGTCTCTCAAGCACATTACCAATCTCTCCTTCCAGACATTTGGCTGATATGGAATCTGTAAACAATAGGAGGCCACAGAGCTGGGATGGGCGTCTGGAAAGGTAGAGCTGGATTTCCTGTCATTTTCGAAGACCAAACACACAGACTTGACAGATACTCGGTTTGAAGCCCATATTGACCATAACAAGAGTTGACTGAGTCCTAGGGAAACCCAAAACCAGTCCGACACTTCTTGGATTGAGGGGAAGGGTTGTGTGCAATATCTGCCTTGGAGAAAAAAAGGGAAACACTGTCATAAGATGATAATGCCAATGGAAGTTCTAATTGGATATGGAAGAACACAAATATAGTGACCCAGAGGAAGAACCAAGCTAGAGCATTTTGTATTTGAGGAACAATTCAGTGTTTTTTTCTTGTTGTTCTTTTTAGTTATACATGACAGCATAATGTATTTTGACATGTTTACATACATGGAGTATGACTTCCCATTTTTGTGGTTGTACGTGATGTGGAGTTACATTGGTCATGTATTGATATATTGATATATGAACGTAGGAAAGTTATGTCTGATTCATTCTGCTGTCTTTCGCATTCCCATTCCCCATTCCCTTCCCCGACTTCACCCTGTCCAATCCAGTGAACCATTCCACCCCATTGTGTGTCAGCATCGGCACATGAGAACATTCAGTCTTTGGTTTTTTGTGATTGACTTATTTCACGTAGCATAATAGTCTATAGTTCCATCCATTTACAAGCAAATGCTGTAATTTCATTCTTTTTTTATTTTTTAATTTTTATTTTTACAGATTGCATTTTGGTTCATTTTACACAAATAGGGTACAACTTTTCATTTCTATGGTTGTACAAATGTAGATTCACAACATTCATGTAATCATACATGTATATAGGGTAATAATGTCTGTCTCAGTCTACTATCTTTCCTTCCCCCACCCCTCCTGCCCCTTTTCCTCTACACCATCCAAAGTTCCTCCGTTTTTCTCTTGCCCCGCTCAGCCACCCTCCCCTTTATATATCATCATCTACTTATCGAGAAGACATTTGGCCTTTGATTTTTTGGACTTGACTTATTTCACTTAGCATGATATTCTCCAATTCCATCCATTTATCTGCAAATACCATAATTTTATTCTTCTTTATGGCTGAGTAATATTCCCTTGTGTATATATACCACAGTTTCTTTATCCATTCATCAGTTGAAGGGCATCTAGGTTGTTTCCACAATCTAGCTATTGTGAATTGAGCAGCTATGAACATTGATGTGGCTGCATCACTGTAGTATGTTGATTTTAAGTCCTTTGGGTATAAACCAAGGAGTGGGATAGCTGGGTCAAATGGTGGGTCCATTCCAAGTTTTCTGAGGAATCTCCATACTACTTTCCAGAGTGGTTGCACCAATTTGCAACTCCACCAGCAATGTATGAGTGTGCCTTTTTCCCCACATCCATGCCAACACTTAATATTGCTTGTGTTCTTGATAATAGCCATTCTAATTGGAGTGAGATGAAATTGTAGGGTGGTTTTGATTTGCATTTCTCTAATTACTAGAGATGATAAGCACTTTTTCATACATTTGTTGATCATCTGTATATCTTCTTCGGTGAAGTGTCATTCTTCTTTATGGCTGAGTAATATTCCATTGTATATATGTACTGCATTTTCTATATCCATTCATTTGTTGAAGGGCACCAAGTTCGGTTCCATAGCTTAGCTATTGTAAATCGAGCTGCTACAAACATCAATTTGGCCACATCATTAGAGTATGCTTACTTTAAGTTCCTTGAGTACCTAGGATTGAGATAACTGGGTCAAATGCTGGTTCCATTCCAAGTGTTCTGAGGAATCTCCATACTGTTTTCTATAATGCTTACACCAATTTGCAGTCCCACCAGCAATGTATGAGTGTACTATTTTCCCTACATCCTCACCAACATTTATTGTTACCTACATTCTTGATAATGACCATTATGACTGGGGTGAGATGAACTCTCAGTATAGCTTTAATTTGCATTTCTCTAATTACTAGTGATGTTGAACAATTTTTTTGTGTGTATTTTTTGATCATATTTCTTCTTCTGTGAAGTGTCTATTCAGTTCCTTTGCCCATTTATTGATTGGGTTATTTGTTTTTTTTTTTTTGGTGTTAAGTTTTTTGAGTTATTTACATATTTTGGAGATTAATGCTCTTTTGGAGGTGAGAGTGGGAAAGGTTTTCTCCCATTCCGTGGGATCTCTCTTTACATTCTTGATTGTTTCCTTTGTTGTGAAGGAACTTTTTACTTTGATATCATCACACTTATTGATTCTTCATTATACTTCTTATGCTTTAGGAGTCTTCTTGAGGAATTTAGCTCCTAAGCTGACATGGTGGAGAGGTGGGCCTCCTTTTTCTTCTAGTAGGTGCGGAATCTCTGGTCTAATGCATAGGTCCTTGATCTACTTTGAGTTGAGTTTTATGCAGGGTGAGAGATGGGAGTCTAATTTCATTTTGTTGCATGTGGATTCCCAGGTTTTATCAGCATTATTTGTTGAAGAGGCTATCTTTTCTCCAGTGGATGTTTATGGCACCTTTGTGTAATACAACTGTATTTACATGGGTTTGTCTCTGTGTCTTCTATTTTGTACCATTGATCTTCATGTCTGCTTTGTTACAAATATGTCATTTTTGTTACTATTACTATAGGGTCTGTAGTATAATTTAAGGTCTGGTATTGTGATGCCTCCTGTTTCACTTTTCTTGCTGAGGATTGCCTTGACTATTCTGGGTCTCTTATTTTTCCAAACGAATTTCATGACTACTTTTTCTATTTCTATGAAAAACATCATTGTAACCTTAATAAGAAATGCATTAAATCTGTATAGATTTAATGCTAGAGCATTAAGAGTGCCAAGTCAGGTCCCAAGATTCCCAAGATACTTATAATATATATCCAGACTCATATGAAAATATATGAAGAACTTCTACAAATCAAAGATAATAAAAATCATACCAATTTTAAAAATCACCCAAGGAAATGTATTCATGAAATGATCTGAATGCCCTATAACCCTAAAGGTATTAAGTTAATTGGTCTTCATAGGGATGCAAATGAGACAATGTATGCCATACACATGGAGATAATTCTTATACCCATTGTAATTACAAAAAAATAAAATTAAATGGGAAAATAAGTATCAAACAGGATTCAGAGGAATTATCTCTAACTATGTGAAATGTGCAGAATCTCATAATATTGTATGAAAAAAGCCAATTCAAAAGAGTACATATTGTACAATACTATCAATATAAAATACAAGTGCAGATGAAGTATTTAATTTTCAGAATATCATTTTCATAAAGCAGATAATGACAAGAAAGGAGGATTCTGAGGTCTTGCTAATGTTGTTTTTTGATCTCTGGTGCATGATACATGGTGTGTTCACTGTAAAATCCATCAAGCTCTATGCATTGACATATGCACGATACTCCCTAGAAATTCTTCTTCTCCTTTTAAGGAAAGTAACAGATATTTTTAAATTTTTATATTTTATGATTTAAAAAGCTTTAATTTTGTGACCACATTCATACAGCATTTTTAAAATAAGTCTCTGGCCTTCTGAAGAGCATCTTGCTCTTGTATGTGTTCCTGTGCTTTATAATTTCAATAATTTCTGGAACTAAAAGAAATGACAAAGGGTATCTGTCTTGGTCTGTTCTCTGCTTCTACACTGGAATAGTATGAACTGGGGGATCTGTAGAAAGAATGAATTAGTTTCTCAGTTCTGAGGCTAGGAAGTCCAGCATCCAGGTGTCTGTGGCTGGCTAAGGACTTTAAGGTATAACATATCATGTCAGGAGACCAGCTAGTGGTGAGAGCACCAGGACTGAGCATGGGCACCCTCAGGTGAGTGCAGGGGCAAGACAGGGGTAAGCTTGCTTATCTAATACACATGCTCTTGACATTGCTCACTGACTCCCTCAACACCTGCCTTAGCCCGACATGACCTGAGCCCTCATGACTTACTCGCCTCTCGAGATCCCACTTCCCCCAAAACCATTGCACTGACAATTACACTTCAGCATGCATTGTGGAGGAGACCTTCCAACCACAGCAGGGGCTTTCGATTAACCTAGCCATGTTTATATTTTTGAGTAGCAGGAATCAGGTTATATAAATCAACCTAAGTGATGGAACAAAAGCTCCACCCATGCTTTTGTGTCCTCTATTTATTCCTCCATCCTGGTGGATTAAATATTTAATATTTAATAATAATCAATGAAGTCCTGGATTCGCCTTTACATTTCTTCTATGGTCAATTATGACTATAATTGTGTGTTTAATTATTCCCCATCAACCTTACTGGAAAAAAAATATCATACTGACCATCTAAGAATCTCTCCAATGTAAATCATAAAAAAATCTTCAATCTTTTCTTTTGTTGTGCAGATAGCTAGATAGATAGACTTACAAACACACACACAAGCATGCACACACACACACACACACACACACACACATGCACACACACACATGCATGCTTTGCTATGGCTTGAGTATATGTGTCCCTCCAAAATTCATCAACTGGAAGTTCACCCCCAAGATGATGATATTAACATTTGGGGTGATGGAGAGGTGACTAAATTCATTCTTATAAAAAAGGTTGAAGATACAGTTTCCCCTCCACCTTCCATGTTATGCCCACTACACTGTGTTCACCCCACTGCCACAGGAGGATGGAGCATCAAGGTGCCCTCTTAGAAATAGAGAATAGTCCTTTCCAGATAGTGAATCTTCCAACATCTTTGTCTAGAACTTCCTAGCCTCTAAAACTGTGGTAAAATAATATTATCTTCTTCATAAATAATCTAGTCTCAGGTATTTTGTTATAGCAGCAGGAATAGACAGAGACATGCAAATACATACATTTGCATATGTATTATGCATAATTTACAATATGATATGCATGAGGTATACCTCTTTGTGGTCTATGTGTAGATAAATGCTTATTGATAGAATTGTAACCTTATGAATTTTTTTAGGATTAAAAACTTTCTCATATATCTCCCAGAATACTAAACTCAGAGTAACTATAGCAATCATATTTTTGAGAGAGATTTTCTTTATTTCCAAGGTTTTAATACTTTCAATAAATTTAAAAGGCATAAGTGATTGGTCCTCCTTTCTGCACCTATTAATTTACCATAAAAATTTAAAGTGCCTTTTATGTGCTTTAATAGGCATCATTTTAGAGAGTTAAATGAAATTCTAAAATATGGAAAATTCCCTAGATGGAAATCATTTAAATTGTCTTAAACTTCTTGCAAGTATTAATAATGTTGGAATGAATAATTTTATTCATACATCTTCATCCTCATTTAAGAACATTTCCTGGATGCTGGAGACACTGCTGCCCCCAACGCTGCAGCCACCAACGCTGCTACCCCTGATGCTGCGCTACGATTGCACGGGAGGTCTTTTCTCGGTGCAGCTGCCGCAGATGCCGGGGGTCTTTTCCCGGACACTTCCCCTGATGCCCCTGCT
Source organism: Glaucomys volans (assembly GCA_020662805.1). Classification (NCBI taxonomy): domain Eukaryota; kingdom Metazoa; phylum Chordata; class Mammalia; order Rodentia; family Sciuridae; genus Glaucomys; species Glaucomys volans. Next base: position 384,418 of record JAJEJO010001673.1, read on the forward strand.
GCGGTCACCTGGAGCTTTCTGCATATTGCTGCTGCTGGCGCCATTCCTACCATCACCAGGAGTTTTTCTCTCTGGGCGCCACTACTGCAGGTGCTGCGGCCGCCAACCAGTTCTCCGGGTGCTGCTGCCGAGGACCTGCCACCCACTGCGGCTGACCCGCTGCTGCCAACTCCCAGAGGTCCACAGCCGAAGTGCCTGCAGGTTTGTTTACACGTGGCTGCCTCCATCTTGGGATGCTGGCCAGTGCCTGGGGGCCAGGATGTCAGCAGATTTGCTCCCACAACCATCTCGGGGCACAGCTGACCATTTGAGGACACTGGCTAGGACCTGGAGGTCCAGTGTCAGAGAGCCTGCAGGGTTGGCTGTGCCTGGAGGCTCCTTGTTGGGGGTGCTGGTGACTGCCATCTTGCAGCTTCTTTTCAGCTTTGCTCCTCTGTGTGAGCACAGCCCTGGTGATCTCTCTGCAAACTGGAACAGCATTCAGATCTTGGAACTGTACCATAAGCAAGCCTGGGGTATCTAAAGGCCAGATTGGTGGGATAGTGACTGGATGTGCATGGGCCTGTTTGGGCCCATAATTTCATGAAGAATCAGAGACAGGACTGAAAAAACATTGAACTCTGAAGCAAAGAGTTGTTCAGCTTTCCACTGAGTTTTTGGGTTGTTTTGTTAATGTTTTTGTTTTTAAATACACTGTTTTTCTTCTCTAGCATCTCTACTGTTTTTGGAACCTAATATTTTTCTTGCATCAGTTTGTTGAGGATGGTTGTATATGGATGGTATTTTGCAGCTTTTTTGTGTATTCTTATATTTTAAATTTTCTATTGTATATATTTTTCCTCTCACTTGTCTGTTTTCCTGGATTCTCTATTTTTTCTCCTGCTAACTGTCAGTCTCTTTCAATTCCTCTTCCACTCTTACTATAGATTTTTGATTCTGGCTTCTCTCCTCCTCCCTGATGAACATCATGTCCTGCACCATTTCTGTTCTCCCTTTATCCAACATTTGGAATTGTTAACACTTTGAGCAAATTTGCTGCGCATAGTGTGGACAGTAATTGAAATTGTCGTTGCTGTTTGTTGTGAGAAAACTGTGGAAGTCTTGATAGAATCTAGTGGGTTTGGTGCTGTGTTTTGTTTACATTGTGTGCTGTTGATGTTAGTCTCTGCCCTTGAAGATGAGGTGCTAGAAACCTTCAGGGACTCTATAGGTCAGCAGGGTAGAATTTGTGCTGCCTTATATCTATACTGCTAGATGGGAAAACACACAAACAACATGAAAAAACACGGGAATAAAGCACCCCAAACAAACCAAGATGCTCCAATGACAGGAACCACTGACAACCCAGTAGAAGAGATGTCAGAGAAGGAGTTTAGAATGCACATAGTTAAAATGATCTATGAAGTAAGGATAGTTCGAGGAGTGAAATCAAAGAAAAACACAGGAAGTGAAAGATCACTTCAGTAAAGAATTAGAGGTTGTGAAAAAACAAAAACAAGCAGAAAACCAAATGATAAATTTAATGGAAAGTATCCAACAACAGACTAGACCACTTAGAACCTCAGGCAATGAAGACAAAATATATAATCTTGAAAATAAAGTTGACCATTCAGAGAAGATGATAAAAACCATTATAGAACATCAAATTATGGGATAACATGAAAAGACCAAATTTAAGAGTTATCAGGATAAATGAAGGAGAGGAGCACAAATGGAGTACAGCTATTTTTTCTCTGGTTGTACACAAAGTAGAATCACACCATCTGTGCATTCATACATGTACACAGGGCAATGATGTCTGTCTCATTCTGTTATTATTCTTGCCCCCCCCACCCTAACCCCACCCCTCCCTTCTCTCTATGCTATCTATCCTTCCTCCATTCTTGCCTCACTTCCACCCCACATTATGCATCATCATTCACTTATCAGAGAGATCATTCGGCCTTTGGATTTTTGGGACTGGTTAATTTCACTTAGCGTGACAGTTTCCAACACCATCCATTTACCTGCAAATGCCATAATTTTACTCTTCTTTATGGCTGAGTAATATTCCATTGTGTAGAGAAACAATAGCTGTACTCCATTTGTGTTCAATGGATCAAAATTAAATGAATAAAATAAATAAATAAATAAACAGTGCACCAGTCACTTACAGGATATGAAGAGGATGGACATATCTGTGCTTGAGTACCAGCTGTATCCATATAGATGCCATTCAAAAACAGAGAGAGGCTCAGAGAGAGTGAGTGGGACGGCCTCGTGGTGGGCTTTTTTATTTTTTATTTTTTAATTTGCCATCAATCTATAATAATTTCAGAAGAAAAAAAGGAAAAAAAATAAAAGGATATAAAGACATTTTCAGATAAATGAAAGTCAAAAGAGCTATGCAGTAACAGATCCACACTATCAGAAATGTTTCAGGGAAAGGAAACAATATCTGATGAAAATATGAATGTACACAAGGAAGAGGGCCAGAAACAGCAAATATTTGAATAAATATAAATATTGATTTGTTTTTAAAAAGCAATTTATTATTACAAGCAAAGACATTAATAAAGCTTATGGAGTTTATAATATATGTAAAAATAAAAATCAAATTATTGACAAAACAAAACCAAACCAAAATAAATAAATAAATAAATAAATAAATAAAGGAGAGGAGATACAAGCCAAAGGAATGAACAATCTTTTCAATTTCCTGATATCAGAAAATTTCCCAAACCTGAACAATGAAATAGAAAATAAAACAAAAGAGGCTTACAGATCTCCAAATATACAAAATTATAGCAGACCAACACCAAGACACATTAAAATGAGAATGACTAGCACACAGAGTAAAGAAAATCTTAAAGACCCTGAGAGAAAAATATCAAATTACATACAGGGGGGAAACTGATTCAGATTTCAACTGATTTCTCAACCCAGACTCTCAAAGCTAGGAGGTCCTGGAATAAGAAAATTATGCCAACCAAGAATTTTATATCCAGCAAAATTAAGTTTTAGATGTGAAGATGAAATAAAAACCTTCCATGAGAAACAAAAGTTAAAAGAATTCGTGACTAGAAAGCTTGCACTATAGAACATTCTCAACAAAATACTCCATGAGGATGAAGTGAGGAAAAAAAAAAAAGTGAAAACCAGCAAAGGGAAGAACAAAGCTAAAGAAATAGTCAATAAAAGGAGAAACTAAGTTAAATTAAAAATCAGAAATAAACCAAAATGATCAGGAACACAAATCATATCTCAGTAATAACCCTGAAAGTTACATGCCTAAACTCATCAATCAAAAGACATAGACTAGCAGATTGGATTTAAAAACAAGACTGAACAATATGCTACCTCCAAGAGATTCATCTCATAGGCAAAGGCAGCCACAGACTGAAGGTGAAGGAATGGAAAAAAATATATCACTCATATGGATTGTGTAAAGAAGCAGGGGTTACCATCCTCATACCAGATAAAGTGGACTTTGAGCTAAAGTTAGTCAGAAGGGATAAAGAAGGACATTTCATACTGCTTAAGGAAATCATACACCAATAAGACAAAACAATCATAATTATTTATGACCCAACAATGGAGCATCTATGTACATCATATAAACCCTTCTCAACTTCAAGAATCAGATAGACCATAGCACAATAATATTGGGTGACTTTAATACACCTCTCTCACTACTGGATAGATCTTCCAAACAAAATCTAAACAAAGAAACTCTAGATCTAAATAACACAATCAATAATTCAGACTCAATAGACATATACAGAATATTTCATCCATCAATAAGCAAATACACGTTCTTCTCAGCAGCACATGGATCCTTCTCCAAAACAGATCATATCTTATGTCATAAAGCAACTATTAACAAATACAAACAAATAGAGATAATACCATGCATTCTACCAGATCATAATGGAATAAAATTAGAAATCAGTGATAGAATAAAAATAGAAGCTAATGTAACACCTGGAGACTAAATAATATGCTATTGAATGATGAATGGATAACAAAAGACATCAGAGATGAAATTTAAAAAAATGCTTAGAGGCATTTGAAAAGAGTGATACATTGTATCAAAATCTCTGGGACACCACAAAGAAAAGAAAAGAAAAGAAGAGAAAAGAAAAGAAAAGGAGAGAAAAGAAAAGAAAAGAAAAGAAAAGAAAAGAAAAAAAAAGTTCTAAAAGAAAAGTTCATTGTACTGAGCTCATTCATTAAAAAAATTAAAAGCCAACAAATAAATGCCCTAACATTACAACTCAAAGACCTAGAAAAAGAAGAACAAATCAAAACCAAAAACAGAAGACAGCAAATAATTAAAATAAGAGCTGAAATCAATGAAATTGAAACAAAAGAGAAAGTTGAAAAAAATTGAGAAAACAAAAAGTTGACTCTTTGAAAAAATCAATAAAATTGATAAACCCTTAGCCAATGAAGAGAAAAAGAGAGAAAACTCAAATTACTAAAATAAGTGAGGAAAAAGGAAATATCACAACAGACACTACTGAAATTCAGAAAATAATTAGAAATTCTTTTGACAATTTATACTCCAAAAAAATAAAAAACCTTAAAGACATCCACAAATTTCTAGAGACATATAACCTACCCATACTGAATCAAGAGGACATACACTATTTTAACAGATCAATTACAAGTAATGAAGCAGAAAACACCATCAAAAGCCTACCAATCAAGAAAATCCCAGGACCAGATGGATTCCCAGCTGATTACTATAAGACCTTCGAAGAATTAACACCAATACTCCTTAAAGTACTCAATTAAAAGGAAAGGAGGGAACCCTTCCAAATTCATTCTATGAGGCCAATGTCACCCTGATACCAAAACCAGACACAGACACATCAAGGAGAGAAAACTTCAGACCAATATCCCTGATAAACATAGACACAGAAATTCTGAATATAATTCCAGTAAAATGCATACAAAAATATATTTAAAAGATAGTTCACCATGATCAAGTAGATTTCATCCCAGGGATGCAAGAAGTTTGGTTCAACATATGGAAATCAATAAATGTAATTTATCACATTAATAGACTTAAAAATAAGAATCATATGTTTATTTCAATAGATACAGAAAAAGCATTTGACAAAATACTGTACCCCTTCATGTTCAAAGCACTAGAAAAACTGGGGATAATAGGAACATATCTCAACATTGTAAAAACTATATATGCTAAACCCAAGGCCAAGGCCATTCTAAATGGGAAAAAAATTGAAAGCATTCCCCCTAAAAACTGGAACAAGGCAGGGATGCCCTCTCTCACCACTTCTATTCAATTTGTCCTTTAAACTCTAGCCAGAGCAATTAGAGAGGAGAAAGAAATTAAATGGATGCAAACAGAACAAGAAGAATTCAAACTATCACTATTTGCCCATGACATGATTCCTGATTTAGAAGAGGCACAAAATTCCACCAGAAAACTTCTAAAACTCATAAACGAATTAAGCAAAGTAGCAGGTCATAAAGTCAACACCCATAAGTCAAACACATTCCTATCCATCAGTGCGAATCTACTGAAAGAGCATGTAGAAAAATTACTCCATTTACAATAGCCTCAAAAAACAACAACAACAAAAAAACTTGGGAATCAATCTAACAAAGGAGGTAAAGGACCTCTACAATGAAAACTACAGAACAATAAAGAAAGAAATCAAAGAACACCTTAGAAGATGGAGCAATTTCCTGTGTTCCTGGATATGCAGAATTCATATTGCCAAAATTGCCATACTACCAAAACCATTGTACAGATTTAATGAAATTCCAATTAAAATCCCATTGACATTCTTCATAGGACTAAAAAGGCAATCATGAAATTTATTTGAAAAAATAAAAAACCCAGACTAGTCAAAGCAATCCTTAACAATAAAAGTGAAGCAGGAGGTATCACAATTCTAGGCCTTAAACTATACTATAGAGCCATAGTAATAAAAATGTCATGGGATTAGCACCAAAACAGACAGGTAGACCAGTGGTACAAAATAGAAGACATGAAGTTAAACCCACATAAATTCAGTTATCTGATCCTGAAAAAACTGGAAATCCACATGTAAAAAAATGAAATTAATCCCCTATCTCTCATGCTGCATGAAATTCTACTCAAAGTAGATCAAAGACTAACCACGAGCCTCATAGAAGAAAAAGTAGGCCCAACTCTCCACCATGTCATCTTAGAATCTGATTTCCTTAACAACACTCTAAAGTGCAAGAAGTAAAATCAAAAATCAATAAATGGGATGGATTTGAATGAAATGCTTCTCAGCAGAGGAAAAAATCAATAACATGAAGAGAGAGCCTGCAGAATGGGAGAGAATATTACCACATGCACCTCAAATTGAGCATTATTTGAGCTCCAGGACATATAAAGAATTCAAAACATTTAACACACACACTCACAAGAAAAAAATCTAATCAATAAATGGGCGAAGGAACTGAACAGACACTTCACTGAAGAAGAAATACAATTGAAGAACAAATATAAGACAAATGTTCAACATCTTTAGCAATTAGAGCAATGCAGATCAAAACTACTCTAAGATTTCATCTCACCCCAATCAGAATGGCAATTATCAAGAATACAAAAAATAATAAATATTGGCAAGGATGTGGGGAAAAGGTACACTCATACATTGCTGGTGGGAATGCAAATTTGTGCAACCATTATAGAAAGCAGTACGGAGATTCCTCAGAAAACTTGGAGTGGAACCACTATTTGACCCAGCCATCCCGCTTCTCAGTTTATATACAAAAGACTTAAAAATAGCATATTACACTGATACAGCCACATCAATATTTATAGCAGCTCAATTCACAATAGCTAAACTATGGAACCAACCTAAGTGCCCTTCAACAGATGAATGGATAAAAAAATGTGGTGTATATATATATATGTGTATATATATATATATTCATGTATGTATATGATGAAAAATTACTCAGCCTTAATGATGAATGAATCTATGGCATTTGTGGATAAATGGATGGAGCAGAAGAATATCATGCTAAATGAAATAAGCAAATTTTAAAAAAAACAAAAACTGAATGTTTTCTCTGATATGCAGATGCTAATTCACAATAGGGTCAGGGATCTAGGGAAGAATAGACTTACTTTAGATTAGGTAGAGGGGATTGAAGAGAGGGGAGGAGGTATGGGATAGGAAGGACAGTAGAATGAATCAGACATTATTACCCTATATACATATATAACTATAGAACCAGTGGGATTCTACATCATGTATAACCAGAAGAATGAGAAATTATACTCCATTATATATGATGTATCAAAGTGCATTTTATTGTTATGTGTAACTAATTAAAATAAATTAAAAAGATTTTTAAAAGAAAAGAGAATATTTCCTTTATTTATTTATTTATTTTTGGTACCTAGGATTGAACTCAGGGGCTCTTGGCCATGAAGCCACATCGCCAGTCCTATTTTGTATGTTATTTACCAAATTGCTTAGGGACTCGCTTTTACTGAGACTGGCTTTGAACTAGAAATCCTCTTGACTCAGCCTCCTGAGTCACTGGGATTACAGGTGTGTGTCACTCCACCTGGCAAGAATACTTCCTAAAGATAGAGTCAAAGTAGAGGGTTTACTGAATCAAAATTTTGAACTTCTTAATATGTATTGTCAAATTTTGCACCAAACTAGTATTTTGACATTTAAAAAATATTTCTTGTGCATTTTCATATCCTAAGGGCATTGCCTTTCATGGATTCATTGTAAGGAAAGACTCCCTGCCTATGTGCAGGTGTGTCATGGAGGCGGTGGGACACCAATTAATAATGATGGCAGAATCTCAGGCATCATCTCCACAAATATTGGTTCTATTGGCCCCCTGCAACGTTTGAACTCAACAACAACAACAACAGAAACAGTACAACTTTGAGTACCTATTTTGTCTAGGTATTTAAACACAGCATCTAATACCAATATTACAGTCAGCTTTTATATGGCAACTCCCATTCTACCAATCTAAAAACTAAGTCTTAGAAAGTTTATTTCCCAAGGTCAATCCATGAATAAGCAGCACAATTTATTCACTATTCAGATTCAGGCATCTGAATTTCAAGTAAACCACACTGTGTTTGGAAGAGAATTTCTTTAAATGAAGTACAGCACATACTTACAGATTCAAAAACAAACAGATCCTATGGGTCCCACTGTGCAGCTTCAAAATTATTACAATTAGAATTGTTTAGAGAAAGACCTTTTTCTGCACTCCAATTATCTTTAATGAAACTCCATATTATACTCTCCAAGAGCTCTTATTAAGACTTAATTTATATGACTGTGTTATCTAAAGGAAACCCACGTGTAGCTGACCATAATAAGTTGGTATCTAGACTTCAATAATGCTGCAATTAGTGTTACCAATAAATTAACCTTCAAATGTATATTTACTTATGGAAGAGTATGCTGAAATTAGATAGAAAATTCTAGAAGACAGTGCATCAACTTATAGGGAGTATTGTTTCTATAATTTTAAACAAGTGTATCATGTATTTACCACTGGGAAATCCATGGAGAGACTTCAAAATACACTGCAATCAGTATTTATTTAGAAACTGAAATTTGCAAGGTGTTTTATTTTAGCTTGCTCTTTTGAATGGAAAATGAAATAAGCCCTGCTATGGTTAACAGACAAAAGCCATTCTCTTCATCATTTTCTAACAACCACTCAACTGGAAATAATGGAAATTATTACATGATGATTTCACAAACTGCCTGTCAAAGGGTGTAATTGTTATAATAATTTAGATGGTAAGTATATGTTGTTGCAAAACTGCAGATACTACTTCATATCAACATCTGGAACCTTCATTTCCATATAATCAACATTCTGTAGGAAAATTCAGAAGGTCTGGATCACCTCTGCTTCCCATGTATTTATAAAATACCAGTAGGATGAAACAGGTGGGTAGAAAAAGCTTGTTGAGTACCTATTTTTTTTTTTTTTGGACAGGTAATAACCTCCTTATAATTTTCCATATTTTATTCTTATTTACACAAACTCCCAGAACATGTTATTTTAAATCATACTGCTTTATCTCATCCAATGGCAATTTGAAAATTGCCATTACCAGAATTGCTCCACCTTTAAAACTACTGATTGAAGCTTTAGGCTTTCTAATCACAACTTCTGACCTTATGGTTTATGTTTTCCATTGCCTTGCTATTTAGAATTTAGTCCTGAGATCTCCACAGAAATTAGGAATATTAAGTCCCACCCTAGATTTCATGAATCACAATGAGCATTTTAACAACAGTTTGGGAGAATGTGTGCCTATATTAAGTTTGAGAAGTTCTGTTTAGTGTTTCCACTATCACCATCCTTAATCTCATTCATGTCCCTCCTCAGATGGGTCTTCATCACATTTTTCCCTGTCCAGCACCTCCTATTTTAATTATCTCTCCTCTTTCTCATCCAGGTTTAATTCAAGACCCATTTATCAAGGAACAGACAAATGAAACAAATATGACTGCATTCTAGAAAAAAATAAGTGAAAATATTTGAAGGTAGGATATAGGCACCAGTGATTTTGTTTTAATTTCACCTACTAATTGTAATGTATACACACATTTGAGAACTAAAATTAACCTTCTCTTTTCTCTTTTGACCATACATATGCTTGAGTCAGGTAAATCCCTAATCCTTTATCAGTCCAATTATTCTTCCTCCTTGCCTAATATTGACATGCTAACAAAGCTTAGCTGATGGGTAAGATAGCAGGTGATCTTAACTGTTTTTTTTTTTCTTCAATTCCTGAAGTCTTTGCACTTGATACACATGATTCTATAAGAAAATATAAAGTAAAATACATATGAATTATTGTCACCGGTTCTCCCAGGTCACAGTTGTATGAATGACTTCAACCTCCTTTTTCATTTTCTGTGTCTTTCACCTTGGATGCTCTTTGTTTTATCATAAGGAAGAAAAAGTTTTTTAAACCATGGTGCAGAAAATTTTGAATGCATAGACACATTACCATAAAGAATACAGAATTATATAGTTGGTTAACAAGGCCTCAACATGCTAAATGATTGCATTAAAGAATTATATATGGTACTTCATCTCTTTGTAACTATATCAGTTTTCACTCATTGTAGGACAAGTTGCTGCTAACTCATTCACCTGAAATAATAGCTATTGATGATTTCAAATATTTTGTAGCTCTAGATTCTAGGCACCCCTTATCCTGGTCCTTTGGCTCAGGGTCTCACATGGCTACAATTAAGGTATTGAACATATAGGAGCATTTCTTTCTGGAGTTTGGAGTCCTCTCCCAAATTCATGTGTCAGGAGCAGAATTCCATTCTGTGTAGCTCTTTACCCTGGTTTCTTGCATGTTCCGACCCAGGACCTTTCCTGCAAGACCCTCTCACAGACTTTCTCACACCAAGGGCCCCCACTTCCTCCTCAGTGGGAGAATATCTTCATCAAAGGCCCAGTCCTCCTTGTAAGGGCTTTCACTTCAGTGAGTCATGCCCTGCAGAAAAATGACCCTTTTGATAAACTCAAAATCAACCTGATTTGTAATCTTAATGTCATGTGCCCAAATCTCTTCACCTTGACATATGTTAATCTAATCATAGGAGTGTTACCTGGTCACTCTCATAGATCTGACCCACAGTCAAGGAGCAGGAATTGTACAGGGTTTGTACCCACAAAGACAGGAATCTTGGGGGCCAGCTTAGATTTCTGTCCATCACAGTGACTTCTAATGTTTTTCATATTTTCACCATAACCCTATAGAATCTCAAAAATTGGAAGAAGTAAATTTGATTTTAAGAGTTCACAAACACGAACCTTATGGTATCAGTCACTCATGTGTGGGCATATACATGTATATTTGTATAGTTCTCTCTCTCCCATTTTTTATCTATATAAAGTCATGTGTCTCTTAATGACCGGGATACATTCTTACAGAAGCATCAGTACAGGGTTTTGTCATTGTGACAATAGCATGGAGTATATTCACACAAACTAACATGGCTACCCACAACTAAGCAATGTAGTCTCATGGGACATCCTTTGTATATGTAGTCTGTCATTGACAGAAGCATTGCTATGTGCTATAAGACTATGTCATCTATCCTATGTATAGGTAATAATATACATACATACATGCATCTGTATATTTTAACATATGCACATACATAGATATACACAGTTGTCCCTCTGTATCCTTTGGGGATTGGTTGTGTGACTCCACACCAATAACAAAATCTGCAGGGTCTCAAGTCCATTATGTGAAAAGGGGTTGCTTTTTCAAATAACCTATGCACATTCTCCTGAACCTTTTAAGTTATTTCTAGATTACTTAAAATAGCTAATAACAAGTAAATGCTATGCAAATGGTTGTTTTATTATATTGCTTAGGGAATAATGGAAAGAAAAAAAAGTCTGTACATGTTCAGTATAGTGGTAATTTTGTTTTGAAATATTTTCAGAGGTTGGCTGAATTTTTGGATATAAAATCTGTGGATTCCATGGGTTAAGGTTAGGTAGTGCATATGTATCTGTATGTACATATTTGTATGTATTTATAAGTATACAAAAAAGTAGATATATATTTGTAGAGAAACTTATTACATTTTTAAAACTAGATAAAAGTACATTTAATCAATATTGTTTTAGTGTGGTCAAGAGCGCAACCCTCTGTAAAAAAAAACTTATTTTTACAGACTGTTTCAGTATGTATGTGCATATGTGTATATATTTTGCATAGGCCTAAAGTATTAGTAAAAGTTCTGCTGCAGTGTCCATTAAGTTACCTCGTGCACCTGTGCTGTCATGGCAACGCACCCCAGAGGAGCTATAACCATCTCTTTGCAAGTACCAGAGCTGTTACACCATCAATGAAGTGTCTCATATACTTCCACAGACCTGTAACGGCCCCAAAAGAGTCATTACTGTGTCAAGGCAGGTGCCTGAGCCATTACGGTGTCAGTGGAAATGCTATTTTAATGTCAGTGGAATGGCCCCACACAAGTTCTACTGCCATCAAAAAAAATAAAGGAAATGAAACTCAAAAAGCACATTGTTATCAGATAAGGAATCTAAATTAAACTATCGAAAGCTGAGCAAGTCTCCCCAGGGCCTCACAGTTTGTCCTCAATCTTTCTTCACTCAGCACATCTTAGATTGTAGTAAGCACAGTTGCCTTTTCAGACAGTCCCAAACACAGCTCCTTTTAAACAATGACAAGGCTTAGGAGCTGGTGCTAGCAGGTTAAAAAAATACACTGTGGCCAAATAGCCCATAGGATATGATCACAGTCACTGCCATCAAGGAAACTGATGATTGCTCCTGTGTAATGATATACTGCCTCTCTGGCCCTGAAATGAAGATTCTGTTTATTGGGCTGCTTTGATATCTGGTAACATTGGGATATCTCCAAATGGTGTCAACAAAGGACCCCTCCCTCTGTGCTTCTGTGAATAAGGTCATTCAGCCAAACAACTCTGCTTATCATGGACCAGAAATATGGCTGCTTATTCCTGAGTAACAGGCTTCCATTCCCTGCCAGCCTGAATTATTCAAACAAGCCAAATATACTCTCTCTTGAGAACTGGGATTCACCTCACCCCTTTGTGACCACAATGTCTGCCTCCCACAATCTGTGATTGTTCATGCTGTCCCTGAGTGTAGTGTCTGCCCCTGGACATATGCAGCCATAACCTGTTCTGGATTGTATCTGTTATTACCAGGTGCCATGTATGTGTTCAGCCATCCCTGGACCCTAGGGTGGGAATATCTCCTTTAACATTGAATGAAGGGGAGGGGATTGAAACAAACTGTCACCTCATGATTTCTTGATGCCCATTACCATTCCATTTTCATTTTCCTATTTTATTTCCACATTCATTCTAGAGCATTGCTAAATCCTTGGATCTCAAAAGAGATTTGATTATTTCATTTGAGTATTTTCTTTCCTAGTTATGACTTACTATATAGACTCAAATACAGTATGACTGTGACCCCCTTTTATAGGTGACTGTAGATGTTGTTTCTAAAGATGTGCCACAGTTCACATGCATGGTTCATGTAATCTTGCTCACTATCTTATTCTATGTCACTTTGTCCCTCTCTGTCCTCACTTTTGACAGTAAAGATGTATTTTAGCCTGATGATGCTACAAGATAGTGCTAGGGAAGCAACTGGTGTGTGCAAGAGAAAGGTCTGTTGTACGGTGTTGTGCAGAATTTAGCAGCCAACACTGTTTAAATACACAGTCCACCTGTTTTACTATGGTAGAGGGCGAAAGAAGAAATCCTGCATTAAAGTTTGGCAAAAACTAAGTAAGGTGTGTTAGTAATCTCAAGGAAGTGACATCTTTGGGCAGTTTTTAAGGCATTCTTGATATCATCTGGATGGCAATTAGAATGGAAGAGTAAACATTTCTCTAAACTTAAGTATATTCATAACCATTTCTCTTTAGAAATGTAGATAGGGTGTGTTGGATAAGGTAGGTGTGGAGAACTGAAGAGTTTCTTGATTTTTATTTACCAGAGATTGTTAGGATCCAGATAATTGAGAATTACTATTTATTTCAAGGTTTCATGTTGACACTAAATCATAAAATGCATGTTTGTATGATAGACATGCTCACCCAATTGACAGAGTTTGCAAAATAGGTCACCAGTTTGCAAAGTCCTCTCTATATTAATTTAGAAATTATTTCTCTGGGGGTTTCTTTTAAATCTTCTTTAGTGACATTTATGCTTTGAATATAATGACATTTCCTGCCTGACTTAATTTGGGGACCCTAATTAATTGGTGTATCAGGTCTCTAATTGCTAAAGTACTTAGTGTTCTATGCATCAAACGTTAACAAATTGTCGCCTAACCAGCTGGGTTGCACCTGCAGATATGTGTCTGCAGATATAACTAATTGCCAAAATTTCACCCATGGAGAAGCTAACATTGGATTTTCTTGCTTCAGTGATAAAGGGATCCAATAACTAATGGGTCACAAGGTCATATAAACTACCCTTCCATTTGTGGAATATTGATCTTATATTGAAATGCCTGTTTTGTAAACCTCGGCTGTTGATATTAATGTAGAATATACTTTCTGGATACAGGTCTCCTAAAGCTGCTAGCAAATCCAATTGGTTAAAGCACTCCTCACCTTTCTGAAGATGAAATAAAACAGCAGAGTAGAGAAGTTTAAATGTCCTAACTTGCTAAAAAGTGCCTAGCTGCAATATCCCTACTCTCAAACCGCTGAAACCATATAAAGAAGAAATTGACAAGTGGGGCAAAAATGTCACATAGAGGCCATTTTTAGAACATTTAAGATCTACCAAGAACTTAACTTTGGGGACATATTTAGGTTTATACAGCTTTTATTATAAATTAGTTTTTCTGTTTAAAAAAGTAAAGTGCATTTAGAAGAACATTGTCTACATTTCGACATGCTCAGCACTTTTACCTGCCTTTTGTAGGTAATGTTTTCTCAAAGATGACCATTTATTCTTTCAAATGGAAGAAAACAAAAAAAAATTACCAGCTTCTATAAAAAATCTTTGTGTTTATATGTATACACATATATACACACACACATATACATGCAGATACAATGTGACATAGACATTTGTTTAAAAGAAAAAATACAATCATGAGCATAAAGAAAAGTCTGTAAGCTATAATCTTGGACATTTTTATTCCACCCTGTGGCAAATGACTTCATATTTGAAAATAACCAGTTATCATCATTTATCATTATTTTCAGAGTATCGCTTGAATAAAAACAGTGAGTGTTACTTTTATGATGGAAAATTTAAGAAGCAACTGCTTATTGGTGGGAATTCCAACGAAGTGAGAAAATACAAAAATAATCTAACTGGCCAAAATTAGAACATCAGAAGAAATCCATCCAGCAGCAATAGAAGTGTGTGACTATAAGTCATTGGAAATTTAGGGGCAGAAATTAGATCAAACTTAGTATGGATTTAATGAAGTATACTGGTTGTAAAGTGAGGCTAACTATATTTTAAAAAGAACAATTAATTAACATGATAAGAATGAGAAGGAATAAATGTCATTTAGTATTCACTGCATTTCAGGTAATATACTTACCTGTTAACCTACCTTTTCTCATTTGATTGACCTACCAATCCTATGCAGGAGATCCCGCTATACCAATTTAACATGGGCAGAATTTGGGCTCTGAGAAAATACACAGTAACTTCAAGGTCATACATTTAATAGGTGTCAAAGTCAGTCATATATTCAATAAGTGATATAGATTCCACAATTTTATGACAATTGGTCCATTGATGCCTAAACCCATTTGAAGGTCTGTTCTTATATATACAGATACATATAGATATATGTAAATATATAACGACACCTAAACTGTCAACATTTTAGAGTTGTTACACACAAAGGAAACAATACATACTAGTATGTTTTACGCACACTTATGTCCACATAGGCATCAAATCTGTATCTTTTTACTATGTTTTCATTTCTATTTCTCAGTTTTGCCTCTTCAATGATAACAACTGTTTGATCAAAGGGCCAGGAAGTAATCTGCCTTGGAGCAAGCCCAGATACTTTCCATTTGAGACATACGTAGAACATTCCAGAATAAAGGATAAGTCTTGGAAGTTACACCTGAAGGTTAAAATCCTCCTCTTGTGAACACCTTACTCTGTAACATGCATCCAATCATCTAATTTTTCTGATCCTCGATTACTTCATTTTGTAAAGTTGATATAAGGTTTTCATTAAACAAATATTTGTTATTATTTTGTTCAATAATGGTCTAGCAAACGAGCTATTTCACTGAATAAAACTCAAAAAATACCTTCATTTATGGTGTTTATAAGAAAGTGACAGAAATTGGCAATAAATAAGTGTAATAGATAAACAAGTGACCCTATTAGGAGATAAATAACATGGCAAAAATCCTGCTGATTCAACACATTGTGAAGCTGAAATTAGACTGATTTTGCAATATGCCTAGAATAGAGTTCAGCACACAGCAATCATTACTTAATATGTGGTTAGATCATTTTTTTCCTACTCAGTAAATCCTGAATCTCTCCATTTGCCACACTCCTCCCTAATGGCAAGACATGAAGCAAATACTTGCCAGAATCACTCAGCTTCTTTACAACTGCAAATTCCTGAATCTCACAGAACCACTGTCATTATTTTTTTTTCATTTAAAAAACTGTAGTTGTCATAAAAATAACTGTGTCAAGAATCTCGACTTAACTTCTACAGATGTGAGTAATAAAAAAAAAATAGGCAACAGAAGTCTAGCAAGAAATCCCTGCAGAAGTATCCTCTGTGCCAAAAACCAAAACTTTGAGAGAGACAGGGATCAACACAAGGAAATTCATAATTACTCCAGTGTGGGATAATATACCATATGCCCTTGTATAACTGGGCACAACAGGACATTGCCTAAATGGTTCTCTTAATGCACCCCATTGGGTCTAGGTAGAGAACTAGGAGCCATATGGTGCAATTCAGCCCTCCACATGAACTTCCAGGATCTTATTGTGTTCTGTCACATTATTTCACTATCATTTTTGATTTGAATGTGCAAACTGGTTTTGCAATAACAATCAAGACCTCACTGAGAATCCCACAAAGAAAGTCAACTACTGTTTGCCTTGACATGAGATTGTGTGGACTCTTTCAGCCAGGCTGCTGATTTTGAATTAAGAAGGTCCTGAGCATACAAAAACTGAGATACACACACACACACACACACACACACACACAAACTGCTGTGCAGCCAATGGATGTAAACAATGCAAAGGCTCCCTATAAAACAAGTTAATGCAAACATTTTTTGCAGGTCCTGGTGTAGGGATTCATTTGGACTTCTGGCTATAGAAGTTCTCTCAAGTCCCATTATGATTTAGACTAGCTTGATCATGTATTCATCCATCTATGCCAACAAACATCAGCTGGATACCTACCTGCTCTGGGTAAAACACAGAACTAGGCTCAGTGGATATAAGCAGATATAACACACCTTCCCAGAATGTCAAATATTTTAAGTGTGGTGGAACACAGATGTGTTAAGAAATAATTAAATGGAGTGGAATGCACAAAAAAATCAGTGTGGCAACAGGAGAGTGGGGGGCAGAAGGAATAGTGTGGAGGAAATAAACAAAAAAGCTCATTGTTAACAGACTCAACTTGTTTCAAATTAGAGATAATGACAAAATATGTGATAATACCCAACAGAAATTCACTGGGTAGGAAAAAAAAAATTAGAATGGCATCTAAGGTAGAAGAAATGTGCAGATGTGAAAGAGTGCACTGTGTTAAGTCCTTGGTAAATTATTTAGTAGTTGAAAATCTATTTCATGGCTGGAGATGGTTGTAACAGCTTGCCCAGTAGGTTGCATATGATTATAATTGCTGGGATTTCCCTTTTGAAGAGATCAGATATTAGGTATAGAGCATGGGAAGCTATTAAATACTTTGTAAGGAGTAGGGGGGATAAAGGCTGAGGACAAATGGTTGTTGAAAGAATATTTCATTGTATTTATGGGAAATTAAAACTTTAGCATGGCATCATCTTATTCACTTTCTGAGCATAGGGTTTTCATGCTCTCACTGAAGAAGGAATTATTGTTAGATGTTGTTAAATTTGTAGGTGAGATATTTCTGCCCAATACAATAAAGGCACATTTGCCCAGATGATCAAAGAGGACAAGGAGACTTCCATGGTAGTTTTTTTTAACTTATTCCTCTGTTCTATGTACCTCTTTATACTCCAAGTTCTCAAAAATGTATTGCTGTGCAGTCTGGATGACTGTGTGCTCCATCCTATGAATTTCTAAACTGGGTTTCATCACTTCATGGTCTCTGCATATTCAAGAGAACTTGATTTGTAGGAAATCTGGCACACCCTATGGGAGACCCAAGTGTGGCTATGATCCCTGCCAGTGTCAGCAGATCAGCCAACTCCCAAATCATTCTGATGTTGTCCTACTCATTATCTTTACCTTGTAATAATTACAAATATTTTGTGTTGCTCCCATGGAATTAGAGAATGAAATGGGGTTTTGATATTTATACATCAACCACCCATGCTAGAGACCGTGATAGGCATTATATAGATGCACACAAATATTTTTCACCATTAATTTTCTCAACAACCTTGTAAGATAGTAATTGTTTTAGTCAACTTTTTCACTTCTGTGACTAAAAGGATCCAACCAGAACAACTATAGAGGAGGAAAAGTTCATTTGAGGGCTCATGGTTTCAGAAGTCTTAGTCCACAGAAGGCTGGCCCCATTCCTCCAGGCTCGAGGTGAGGCAGGACATCAGGTCAGAAGAGTGTGGAAGAGGGAAGCAGTTCACATGGTGATCAGAAAGCAGAGAGAGGGACTCCATTAACAGGATACAAATATATGTTCCAAAGCCACACCCCATTTCCCACCTCCTCCACCCACACCCTACCACTTTAGTTACCACTCAGTTAATCCTTATCATGGGATTAATGGGATTAATTCACTGATTGGGTAATGACTCTTCACAACCCAATCATTTCTCCTCTGAACCTCATCTCACACATGAGCTTCTGGGGGACAAGACATCTAAAACATAACTGTAATTATTATGTCTGTTATTTCTTTTTTAACCCAAGAGAACTTAACCACTGAGTCACATCTCTAGCCCTTTTAAATTTTTTATTTTAAGACAGGGTATTGCTATGTTGCTTAAGGACTTGCTAAGTTATTGAGGCTGGCCTTGAACTTGTGATCCTCCTGCCTCAGCTTTCTGAATTGCTGGGATTGCAGGAGTGCACCATCTTGCCCAGTTTACCATGTTCCTTTTATTTAAAAAATCCTCAGACTTTCAAAGATGGAACATTTTGCACAGGGATAACCAGGGATAATGGAATGGGAATGAGAATTTAAGTCTATGAGACAAGATTGCAGTTTATGTTTGTTGCTGATTTTTCTTTAGCATCCTTCAGCATATTGAGCAAGAGTAAAAAGAACAATTCTGAATCTCCTTCCAGATTCCTGGGCAGATGTTTCAACTTCATGACCTGGTTTTCAGGCAACTACAAGGGAGGTGTGGCAAGGATACGAGGGCAGACATCTCACATAGTTCTTCCAGTGGTATTGATGTAGTTTTCATTGAAATAATTTTACCTGTGAAATTCTGTCTTTCATCTCTGAATGTCCAACCACTTTCCCTCAAGCACTGAAGGAATTTGAATTATGCAAGAGAAAGTAGGAAGTTCAAAGAGGGACTCAGCTATTTTGAACCAGGTAAAGTTTTCTAAAAAAAAATTAATTGGATTTAAAGTGCACTTTTTGTGGGGGGGATTTAGTCCAAATTTTCATTAAGGTATATCCTCCTTTGGGCACTAACACCATCCCTATCCCATTGTCCTGATGGTTATCCCCATTGTTAACCTTTGTACCGTGTGTAGTATGTTGAGGTTTTCTCAAGCTGCTCTTTGGAATCACCTAGTAATTTCCTAAAATCAGATTCTGTGGTTATCATCAAGTGCGATAAACTATAAGAATCTCTAAAAATAAGTCTGAAATATGACTTTTGAGGTACCAAGAGAGTCTGCTGGCATTTAGAATTCAGAAAGTACATTCATAAGCTTTACCACACCTGATCTTTTCACCATTCTATATGGGAGAAGGAACAGGAGTTTAAACAGTTGGGGTGAATCATCTAAGGGAGGCCAGATAGAATTAAACCTCAGGGAGCCTAGGCACAAACACAGTACCCTTTCCATTTTTTTGCCAGGGCAATGGCTTGTGGAAAGATCACAAGCTAGGGAATACTGGCACGAGGCAGGACTTACCTACAGCATAGGTGGGGTCGACTGGCTGTGCATCCTGGAGGACTGTGCTGAGAAGCGTGCTGCCCCTGGGCTGCAGGGCAGCAAGATGCTTTAGTCTTGATGGGCACACATGTGGAGTTGTCACACCATCGCTCTCAGGTCTGGGCTTCCTAATTATAATAAGCAGCTTTTGTGTTCCATGTTTTATCCAGTTGGTCATCTCTTCTGATGTGATTGTAATACACTACTTCAAGCTGATTCTTTACCAGACTCTCAGCTCATCATGCTGCTATTATCAAAGAGCATGTTCATTGAACAAATCAAATTTCAGTCTATTCCATATCTATGACTGTTAACTTCACTGATAATGAAGAAAACCAGGCCCAAATAAACCCTAGCTCCACTGGAGACACACACACACACACACACACACACACACACACACATCCAACAGAAATTTCCTATAAATTTTGTATAGAATTGTGTCAATTATCAGTTCCAGAGTTTTTCTTTTCAATAGTGTAATATTCCTTCAAAAGGAACATAACTTCAATAGAGTTTCTAGAATTAAACCCAGTTCAACATTATTCTGTGTATTTTTATTAAGAATCCAGATGTAAAGGCACCTGGATTACACTGATATAGAAGAATGTATACATATATGCAAAAACCAACACACAAAAAAACACACATATTCACCTCTCTTCTATTGTCATGGGATTCCCTTGCACCTCCCTTTCTTCCCCTACTTGTTTTGGCTCAGCTTTCACATGTGAGGAAGAGCATTCCATCCTTGACTTTCTGATTCTGGTTTATGAAGGAAGGATGGAAGGACAGGAAGAGAAGAATGGTGGAATGAAATTGACCAAACCATCCTATGTACCTATATGAATATACCACAGTGAATTTCACCTTCATGTATATCTATAAAGCACCTATTAAAAAAAGAAAAAAACTACAAGTAAACAGAAGGAAGACCAATAAAGTAGAGAAAAGAGAGCAGGAGAAGGGAGGAAGGGACGGCAAGGGAAGTACTGGGGACTAAAATGGAGCACATTCTCTTCCATGTAAGTATGAAAATGAACTCCACTATTATGTATAACTATAATGTAATAACAAAGAAAATTGTAATCTGTTCTATTACTACTTTTGCAAGGCAGCAAGATGTCATGTGGGAATAAATATCTTAATTAGATAAGTAGCTGCTTTTAAACAGAGGTTCTGACCCTAACACGAGCAGTTTGTCCTTATGAAATTGTCACAAATACATACACATATACACATACAAATATATCACAATAATCCTCTGGGGTGTGTAGATGGATCATCCATGTGTAGAAAATGAGGGAAACATCCAACTGTGTAGATTCAAGATTATAGAACTAGTAAGTGCCAAATATGGCTAGAGATCAAATCCCAAGTTTTTTATACACCGAAGTCTATTATTTTCCTGATATACAACTGTACAAACCTGTAAGATATATGGAAAGTCAAAGAGAGATTGAGAAGGGCAAAGGACTCCATTAGGACTGAGTTGACAATAAAATTCTGAGAGATCTCATTTTTCAGCAACCTTAGCAGCACAGCCCACAATGACATTCTCAAGAAAAGAATGGAATTTTCTAGGCCTCCTACCATAAGCACATACTACTTCATAATCATTAAAGTACTTACTTAGAGAAAAAAATGGAAAAAGAAAAGAGGAGAAAAGATAATGTATTATGTTAAACTGAGGACAATCCCTATAAGAATTCATGGATGGGAGTGTGCAACTATTTGTTTTGAGCAGTTTCTGAGACACTTTGTTCATATATACCATGTATTTTGCATGCTAGCTGTTGGCACATGTATATCATTTAATCCCAACAATAATTTCAACAGTCAAGAATAGTGGAAAAGCAAGAAAAAGGGAGAAAGGAGAGGGCTATGGAAGACAGTGTATAATTTTCCCTAGGTTATCATTCCTCGAGTCAGAAAAACAAAAACAACCCAAATTTTGTTTTGAAATAGATGCCTTACTTCAAAAAATTGATGTATTTACCAATCGTTTTGCACAAGGATGTTGAGCAGCCTCTGTTAGAGAACCTCAGGAAGATACTAGCATCCCAGGTAGCTGTAATTGGCCGGTGCTTAAAAGCAACAGTAAGTGGTAAGTGCAGGAGAAACAAGGCACACTGCTGAGTGACCTTGGAGAGGACTGCCTTCAGCACCAGGCTGGGGACATTCCTGTCATTAGCAGGGACTGGGAGCACCTGGCTGTTGGAATAATCAGACTTTGGAGGACATTTTCACACGGGGCAACTGGTGGGTGCCAATCTCTAACTCAGTCATTATGGCACCAGGTGCTTTTGATTATGTGGGAACAGGCAAGATCTATCTGGAGGCATATCAGGACTCCAACTGGAGGTATTAACATTCTTGACAAGGTAAGGCAATGTATTAAGAGCTTTGCTGCCTAGGAGCCTCTTGACAACTAAGAATCCACAACCACGCTTGCCCCTCTTACTTCATCTGAGACATTAAATGACACTGCTCTTATCAGTTGGCTGCAAAGTCATTAGTTTTATATTTGAAATGTGGGGTGGGGAAAGACAAATTTTCTTAACTTTTGAGATGTCAACGGAATTTTGCAGAACCCTGAAAGAAAAAGAAGTTACCATTTTCTCTTTTAAAATGCAAGATGTTATGAGGATGACTGATTGACGGGCATTGTTCGAATGCAATTATAGGAACTCTTCAGTGTGTCATGGCCTTTGAATCAATCAAAGTAATCAAGAAATTTTTTAAAGGTCCCCTTTGCAAAGTCAAAAAGTAATCATTCATTATAGCATGAACGAAAAGCCTAAGTCTAACAAGTGGTACACTATCAGATTGATTCTAATCCAACTTTAACCAAATCTAAGTGCCCTAATACTAATGTGAATGTAATAATAGCATCTATAACAGATTCTTTGTTAAGATATTATGCTAAATTCTTGGCATGCTGTGGCTACTTTCACAATCTTTTAGCATCTAAGGTAGATGCTATAATCATGCCCATTGCTTAAATGATGAAATTGTGGCTTAGAAAGATTGAGTAATTTTCCTACGATCATACCTATTCCCTAAATGATAAAATTGAAGCTTTGGGAGATTATACAACTTCCCTATGATCACAGTTAGTAAAAGGCAAGTTGGACAAAATAACCAAGGTTTTCCCAGCAGATTCCAGGCTCAATTATCTTAAGTGTAATTTTATTATTTAATAACTTTTTCCAGAGTTATAATCATATTTTCCCCAAAATGCAATGTTATAAATGTGTTATCTCTTATGCTGTCCTGGGAATAATATTATTTTTTATACTATAGCATCCTCCTATGACAAATATAATCTTATTTTAAATAACTGGGATTTGCAAATTCCTATGGCGTGTCTTAATCTGTCCCTTCATTTAGCTTTAAAAGGATTTAGTATCTCAATTCAGAAAACTGGAGGAGCAGTCAGAAACAATATCTAAAAAGTTTGGGTTTTTTTTCTCTCTTTTTCTTAGTATTCTAGTTACATTTTTCAAAGTGAACATAGTTATTCAGTTACTGACAACACAGACTAGATATTCCTTATTCCAATATTTTCCCTATAATCACCCAGTACTTAAAAGTTTGAGTGGGAGCAAGAGATTACATGTTGATTTTTGATAACTAATTCGAATTGTAATTTAGTAGCAGGAAGAAAAAAAAATGGATGAAAAAAGTTTTGTACAACAGATTTTTAAATCCCAAATTACCACTTTACATCTTTCAGGTAATTTGGGAACGAAGCTGTGGATGTATTAAATGTTCACCATCTTGCCAGAAATTTGTATTTGCTGAACCACCAGGGAAACTCAGTAATTGCTGAAGAGAATGGGAAGTGTATTTCCAATTTAGAAGAACAGAACAAGTACAGTGTAGAAGTAATGTAAAATAATATAAGAAAATCTTCACAGGCATCAAAAATATCAAAACGACAATGACGAAACTACCAAACTCAGTTCCCCATAGACCAAGCGATGCTCTAGCAGTCTGAAGACATTGCTGAGACCTCCCCATTCTAACGGAGAATGCAATGAAGCCACATGCCTGAGTGATGGCCTCTCTCCACAGACACTTTTAGACTGCTATCCAGAGCCCAGATGTCAAAAAGGGGCTGAGCAGGGAAGAAATCCATTGTCCTGTAACTTCAGTTTTCTGCTAGCAGAAATGAAAACATTCTCTTTTTTTTTTTTTTTTTCTAGATGTAGGAGGAGGAATTCAAATAGTAAATGAGGTTATAAAGCAAAATGTCACCATTTTCTTTAAACCACAGAAGCAATTGTCAATGAGGAAAAGTCAGCCGGAAAGAATCATAAAGCTAATTAAAACTATGTCAGAAGATAAACTAATTAGGACACCAGTGTACAGAGATGTGTCATTGTGTCATTCTGGAAAAAGAGAAACAAGAAAGCATTGAAATGCTCAAAAAAGTCAAATGAAATAGAAATTTCCTACAATAGCAGGGAAGCAAATTAATTACTGCCTCACTCAACACTGACAGATCACATAAAGGAAGTAAGAACCTCTAGAGATGTGCTTAAAGATTTTTCAAAAACACCCATAAATATGTACTCTTTTTATGTATCCATTTTTTAAAAAGACTAAAAAAAAAGAAGAAACTTGTTTTTCAGGTAGCAGTTGCTCACCTCATCCTTTCCCAAAATGACTCCTGATCCTCTGTGAGCACCTACGGAAAGTCACTTAAAGTCCCAGGAAAACATAGGAGTTTCGAAAGTCCCACCAAAGCCAGGGAAATCCTGACAGGCGGTGTACCTTTAAAGGTCTGAGTCCTTAAGAAGATGAAATTCATTTGCATGAGGTGCTGACAAGCCGCCCTGTGAGGAGAGAAAACACAAGAAACATTACAGCTCTTCAATTTCTGAAATCCATTTTTGTGCTCGAGCTATCGGTCATGTCTTTGCAAATTTCTCGAGCGGCATCCCCATAAAACAACAAAATTGGGCACTGTCAGCAGAAAAGGAGCATTTTGAATACATCAGTCAGAAAACAAGCACATTTGAAAAAACAGACTTTAGAAAAGGTCAAACGGAAGGTTCTAGAAGCACACTAAAAGCTCTCACGTGAATGCCTGCATCTATCTCCAACAAAACTGTATACTGCTGACTATCGCAAACCTGCAATTCACATGATTCCTACTCATTTCATCTTCCATAAAAATACTTAATTATTTCTACATTTGACTTTTTGATATGCTTTTGAAACTTTCAAAATAAATCCCTTAAGCTTTGAGTACTTCTGAAAAAAATATATTCATGAATATAAAGAACTCGACTAGAAGTCACCATGGTTAATTACAGTAAAACAATCTTTGTGATTGGTATCATGTATAAAGTTAATTGTCTCATTAACCTCAGCCATTGTAATCTACTCTCATTATAAACGAGAATCAAAAGAAGGGCCAGAGATGAAAAATAAGTAATGACATCAAAATAGTATATATTCCTCCACTGTGATCTTTTAAGATTTAAATGCACGTCTCTTCAGGTTAATAAGCAATAAAAGTTATAATGTCAAGATGACAGATTGATAGAAAACTGGCCTTACTGTATTAGAGGAATCTTACAATATCTTAACACATATCAGATTCACGATTATGCTTCACCATTTCTATCTCTAGGCAACAGAAAATTAAATAATTACTTGAAATGGAAGAAATAAGTGTCTTAAATATTAGTTAGGTCCCTTGAGTAGATAATGGAGAACTTCTGGGAACTTCTAGTAACTTCTGTGTCCACAGGAAGGACAAAGAAAAAATGTGAGATGTTCTGACTCAATGGCAGACATGATGGGGTAACAGCTTTGGCCAGTGTTAAGGAAGCAGTATCATGTACAAGCCAAGACTCATTCACGATTCCACAGAAGCTGAAAATCTGAAATCTAAACTATTAAAGACGATTTAAGAAAGCAAACCATTGACCAGAAATTAAAGTCACCTGGAAAAATTAGATTATGATTTAAATATAATTTGACACAGATATCGTTTACTAAATATTTTCCTTAATTCCTCTCCCACTGTGCTTAATTAACTCGTATATTATTTGTCAAAATGAAATAATACAAAATTAAAGTGACAAACTAGCATTTCATCGAACACTTACTGAATAAGGAAGCATTGAGTGAATATTTCCTTATACTTGGTAAATAGCTCATTTCCTTTCATATTTATATTTAATCTTCAAAAAGCAACCTATTAGGGAATTATTTTTCCCTATTTTACAGAAGTTATTGAGAGTGCTTCGTTCAATTTCTTTTGAACTATTCTTTTGTAGGAAATACACGGGCCCTCTGTATCATTGTGACTGTAGCAATGTCACATTGTGACTGCAGAAAGGGACATTAGCATGACCCAGGAGGGGAAAGTTTTTCCCTTGCAAACTGGTAACATGTAACCTGGTACATAATTAATACCCACTGGCTTCTCTGCCCAATAAAATGTGTACACAGTTGTATTACTGGCAGGAGCAGGGGCAAAGGTCATGTGTGCAGGAAGGATTTAGGAGATGTGATAAAGAAACATGAATCCAGAGGAGATTTTTGTCTTTTTTTCTCTCTCTCTTTGGTTAGAGACAGGACAGTACATTGGATGCTAGTCTTGTATTGGAGTTTGGATTTATTATCTTTTAATTCAGTGTATATTTGGTCATATGATCTTTCTAGAAACAGTGATATGAGAGAGCTCAATGTAAAAAGCTTTTGTGAGTAAACTTCATCTTACTATCAATATATTCTTATAAAAGACAATTCCACATACTCTCACATACTCTACACAGCATTGTGTGTGTGTGTGTGTGTGTGTGTGTGTCTGTGTGTTTGCCATGCTGGGGATTGAACCCAGGGGTGCTCTACCATTGAGCTATATTCCTAGACTCTTTTTATTTTTCATTTTGTGACAGAGACTTGCCAAGTTGCCAAGGCTGGTCTTGAACTTGCGATCCTCCCACCTCACCTTCCTGAGTAGCTTGAGAAAAAAAAAAAAGAAAAAAAATTAAAAGCCTTCATTGAGAACTAAGTCATTTTTTAGTAAAAATACTGGTTTTCTTTCCCTATGTTACTTCACAATAATAAACACTACTGTTTTTCTAGAGAGTAAGAGAATTTATATAAGGAATCTGGACTGATCGAGAGGCTTTTAAAGAAAAGATAAAAATCCTGATGGACAGAAGGAATCCTCCAGGGAAGTGGGGCAAACACTCTGATGGGCTATTACATCTCTCTCTTCTTTTTCTCTCATTAGACCTGATCTCAATGAGCAAGGAAAAGACTACTGAGTCTTCTAGAATCAAGGTACTTGGTAAACAAGGGCCATTTCCACTAAGACTTATTCCATAAACTAGTAACGAATCTTTGAGTTTAAAAAAAAAAAAAAAAGAGCAGCTTGAGAAAATTATACTGCTGTTCCCTTGTCCTCAAAATCTCTACTATCCTTCCCTTGCCATCTTCTGGTGGTCACCTTTGCTCTTCTCAGGGATGGGCCACCCCCGATCCTCATTCTCCTTTTCTTCTACTCCACTCTTCCTTTCATTCCAGCTTTTAGATTATGAAATTCTTCACATAATTAGTTGAACTTGTGGGTACTGAATATTTATAGCATTCAATCAAAAAAAAAAACCTATAAAGATATTAGTTGTGCAGGCTGCTTATTCACCATGCCAAATAATAGCTCCTGGTAATGTTCAATGGTTATCAGGGACCAGGACCATGGGACACTGAGCGCTCTTCAGGATTCAGTTACCATCCTTTCCCAGGGCCTTAGGTCAGTTGTTCTTTGAAAGTACTCGGTTAAAATTTCAACTTGATAAAAGTCAATCCTAGGACGCTATAATTTTATTCCTGTTTTTAAATTTATTGTGCTCTTTCCTCCTACATAGAAGTCTTTGATGGCATGTTAAATAGATCTATTGAAAATAGATTGCAATTAAAAGCATAAATGCGGAAACAAAATCCAATTCTTCAGACATCCTCAACAAAGAAACAGAATGGAAAACATACCTTCTGGAATTTGAACCTGATTGTAAAATTTAAAAATTTAAGCCCTTTTCCAGTGCTCACCTACAAAGACTACTGGTCCAACTTTTCTTTCTGAGTAACTCATTGTGTGTGTGCCCGCTCTCAGAATAAGGTTTTATCTATTTCTGAATGTTTTCTTCTCCAAAGCTATGTGTCTTGGATTCCCATGCTTCTGACTCTCATCTCATTCCTGTAGACAATTCAGCTCAGAAATAACACTACTTAAATGCAGGTCCTAGTTCTCTTATTTCTATTTTCAAGTGAAAGTCAATTAAATCATTAGAGTACTTCCTCAATGAGATGAACAGGTGCCCATTTCTGAGTCAATCAGTGCTTGATAGTGGGTCAAGTTGCCAGAACCTTCTAACTCAGCAATAGCTGTGAACATGCAGCTCTTAAACCTCTGAACATCAAATCAGAGGAGAATGCAATGGTAAGGCAGGAACTTGGTTTTAAGTTTATAGGATATACCTACATTGTACTCATACTTGTGATCCATAGGAGGTATTAAGAATACCAAAGGCTCCATAGAAAACTTTAGAGATTTGGAAGGATTCTTTGTGTATTTATTTACATTCACCTCAATATTTATTCCACTGTAAGGCCGCCGTTTTCTTATAGCTGTATGGAAAGGTTATTAAATAAACCAGCAAGATGCAAAACTATCTCATTATTAATTGCAAATTAAATAATCTAAATAATTAAATAATCTAAATAATCTATGTGACTAGATGAAAAGATAAAACATCTTTTAAACAAAGATGAATGGACAAGCAAACATAATAGATATCTTAGCAGGTTGTAAATATATAATGTACAAATAAAATCTGCAACAATATTCAAGTAATTGGCTTGTTATTGTAATCAAAAATAGCAAGAATATAATTAGATGACAATTATGTGCAAGTATTACTCAAATTACCACACATATTAAGTGGGTTTAGGAAATGGCTTCAATTAAAAAGTTGACATAAATTATTTTTGTATAACTTAAATAATATACAATGCAAATATATAATTCATTACATTGTGTTCAGTCTTTTATAATTCAACGAAAACATATGTAAGAAAACTTCCTTTGTGTTGAATTTTATGAGCTATATTTAATGGTTCTTCTACACCTGAATTTAGTCATTTAGTAGAACTCAAAGCATATTGATTTTAATTTGGAAAATATCATGAATAAAAAGCTTAGCATTTTTTAAAACTTCTAGAACATTAGTTACAAATAGTTAATAGTAAATATATAACTGTTTGTCAAGGTAATTACACATACACACACACACACACACGCACAAACGGTGACTCTGAAGCATGCAAAATGTCCCTATTGTATCAAATGAGATGGGACAGAGTATGTGTTATTTTATAGTAGAACTGTATTAAAAATTCTCAGTTTCAAATTTATTTGATGCCCAGGCTTCTAAGTAATCAACATGATAATTATTCCAGGATTCCAGCTTTTTTTTTGGTAATTATCTTTAGAAAGACTGACACTTAAAATAAATGGATAGTACCAGCCATATAAATGCTTATGGTATATTATTATACTTTAAAATTTTATTCTTCGCAGTTTTGTACAACCAAGTTGCTTATAATTTGCTGTAATTGCTCCTCAAATAGAGCATTAAGTTTTATGGTTTCATATTTTCCTTGACTAAAAGGCTTTATTACCATAACAATGCATAGAAAATGGAAATATTGATACCCATAACCTCTAAGTAATGTTTGCTTATTATTTAATGTGGGGATATGCAGCTTAATTCTAAATGAATCAGAAAGTGCCAAGGCATTTTTTTTCCTACTCCCAACATATTATTCCTGCCTTAATAATCTTAGGACTCTTAAAGATGAGAAACATTGTACTTTATTATGCACTTTTGAGCATGAAAGGCAGGGGTCTCTGTTCATGTCTGAAATAAAGAGAACAGTGTTCTAATTTAAACCTTGGTTTCTTCTCTTTCTTCAGACCAATGCCCTTTGAGGGGGCATAGAAATTTATAGCCAAGCCCAGATCTATTAGGATCAAGACATAAAAGAAAAAAAAATGGTTTTTAGTGCAGAGGGAAATAACCTTTTACAATATTAATAAAGGCTCTCTATACTTACTATATATCTTTGACCTGTAATGTCAGAAATATAGATTACACCCGTAAATCATGCACTTCTAGCTTCGTACCAAATTTGCACCATTCGGCTTTATCACAAATGTGTCCAGATTTTTACAACATCTGGCACATTTATAGCAATTAGTTCTGGGCAGACTGTCGTACCGCCAGTCTCAACTGCACAGTCCAAGCACATACACAAATTATGATTAGTAATGATTTATTCAATGACAAAGTCATTCATCTTAGTCTGCTAAAGCCTAGAAATAAGAGCTGACAGTTGTGATTTGTGCTATAGTTTTCTTTGATAACACTCTATTCCTTCTAAATGTTAAGCCAACTGGATAAAAACACTTAAAAAGCAGTTAAAATAAGTACTGTGTTATAGTAAAACATTCTTAGAAAGGTATTTCTTTATGCCTATGGGATTCAATGATGAACTTGTGCCAATTATACCAATCTTCTTGCAAAATAGATGAATAAATTATAGTGTTTGAACACTCTGAAAGATCTTGTAAATTTTAATTAATTCAGTTTTATCACCAATTGGCTAAAAGCCTTCTGTCATTTACTAAGAGTGTCATATATGAAAATCTCATAAAAGGTTTGGCTTCTGATTAACTGTAGTGATTTTTGGAAGAGCTAAAATATGATTCCTGGTTTTCTTTTATACCCTACATACTGGAATTTCTCCTTCCTCTAGCTTACGCACATGGTAATTATGCTTATAATTTTACAAGGTACCTTCCTTAGCACTTTACTTGGAGAACTTTTGCCCTGATTGCAGAATGTGGAATTGACTACATTTATTTTAGCCTACCTATTACTGTTTCGTTGATGATACTAACACATTATTAGTTGAGTTCATATTCTGGGCGTTATGAAAGTCCTCAAAAGTCTTGAATACAGTACTAGCATATCATAAGTACTTGAAAAACTTGTTGCTGCTCTGCACTGATATATATGTAAACACATCTTAGGAAGGATAATTCTCTGTCAATGACACATCAGTAATTAAATACACAGTGTGCTCTTAGTCTTAAGAGTCTGCAGATGTTCAGTTATCCAAAGACCTTCCCGTAAGGACGTGAGATCAGTTATCACCAATTGCATGAGATGCACCACCTCCATTCTCTTTCCCATCCCAGAGGACCCAGATTGGGCTCAAGAACCTGGAAAATGGTGAAGCTGAACCATAGTTAAGTCCTGAACTACAAATTGCCTGTTGAAAGAAAACTACTCACTGATTAGTAACTTCTGTGACTTCGAATGAGAAATCATCTTGCAGTACATTAAGCTACTGAAACCTGGGAGTTTTTCTGTCTGAGGAACTATTGTAACTAGCTAGAGGCCATCATTCTTATTTTCCATCTTCAAATTGGATTGCTTTTATGATTTTTATAGTACAAATTGGTTTATATTATTTTTCCATTCAAAGAAACCCATACTTTCGGACAAGGTAAGAACTAGTAATAGACATGTAATTTTCATTTATTCTTCCAGCGATCACTATCCCTTCCTAATCTGCATAAATTGTATCAGAATCTGGAGGAGTGTGAAAATGTAATCAAGATATAACTCATCCCTACCTTCAAGAAGCACACACTCTGGTATAAAATTAAAAGAATTCATATTCTGTAGTTGAATAGCCCTGGGGTTTGTTTTCTAAACTTACCACTTAATAACTTTGGCTAATGTTTTCTTTTTATTTTAATTTAAAATGATACTAAAAGTCACTACCTCAAAAGTTTGAAGCTGTGATTGTATTCATTTAACTTGTTCAGAATAGTACAGACTATATATAGGAAGTTGTGTGGCCCTGGGAGTTCTCTACTAATATACATATTTAAAAATTAATTTTATGTGTTCTAATTAGCTGGACATGACAGTAGAATGCATTTATACATTTTGATAGATTATACACAAATGGAGTGTAATTTCTTTTTTTTCTGAGTGTGCACATTGTAGGATCACATTAGTCATGCAGTCATATATGTACATGAGGCAACAATGTCTGCTTCACTCTACTGTCCTTCCCACCCCTGCACCCCTTCCCCTCTCTTCAATGCCCCTCTACCTAAGATAAAGTCACTCTAGTTTAAGGATTCTGCTTATGGTGAATTAGCATTCTCATACCAGTATTTTAAAAAATTTTTCTAGATAAGGAAATGAGATCTGCTGAATTGTGCAATAAGATGAATACTAATTGTTAAAAGAAGACCCCAGGTTCAGATCCAGTTTTTGCTAAGGGTAAATTTCTTTTTCATACATCTGTAATGCTATATTCTGAGGTGGGGGTAAGGGAACAAAATACCTTCAAGGCAATGAACTCTTACATGATCCAGATAATTTAAACCGATATGCTTTTCCAATAGCCTTTATCTTTGAACATATGGTCTTTCTTTATTTTGTGTCTCTTAAATAAATGTTTTATAAACTATTCTTATGATAATTGGGGGGGAACAATTACTTATTTCAGGCATTACTATTTATATGTTTGTTTTGTGTTTTGATTCTTTGCTTTTCTGATCATCAGATTGTTCTTCCTGCAGAGGAATAACTTTTTCTTTTTTTTTTTTTTTGGTTGGTATTTCTTTGGGTTCAATCTATGTAAAGCCAACAGAGGAAAATTCGTAGGTGAGTTATTCTACCTACCACACAAACCACATTTGATTGACAAGTCTGCCTTCCTGACAGTTACATAAAGAAGGCACGTCATAGACATTATCTGCTCAAAACTGCCCCTGCAACTAATCCAATACAAAAGAACCTTTCTCCCTTCTTTTTAACCTTTATTTCATATAATACCCTAAGCCATTTTCAGTTTCCAAAAATGTGGGCGTCATTCTTTCTTTTACCTCCACTTCATAAATGTAATCTGAATAATGGTTCAGATGTGACACACTTATACACTCCCAATCTGGCATGATCCAATTCAAAGCTTTATTAGTTTTTACCGATATTATTATTATCACCTGCTCTATTCAGATTTATCACAAATCCATCTCCTATAATGACTTTTGAGGAATATGAGTCAATCAAACATGTGGCCACAAAAATTTCTTGCTAGTAATAAGTTAGCTCCCATATCTTAGCTTGTATTTCTTAACTATCTTTGATGATTCTGCGCCTAGCATTTAAGCAGTACCTGAGCATGAAAAGTCTCATCAAAGGGAAGTTTCAGTTCTTTTTATCAGAATTTGATTTTAGCTTTAAATCCCTGCTGTCCTATCTAAACTTTCGAATAATTTATTACCTAACACAGCTGAATTACCCGCCCTCCGCTCTGAGTTCTAGCATTGACTTCAGTTGACTAGAATCTAATAAGAGACTTTCTGGCAAAGGCAGAACTTGACTGTTTTTAAGGTCATATTGCTGCCAAAGCCTTTCTGTTTATCTCTTTTTATAGTTGACTTGGCTTTTGACAAACTGCATTGCTTTCTGATCTAACAGCTTCTCCTACTGTTTCTTTCTCTACATTTCATGAGCTGTTTCTAGAGCTCCTATTTTCTGATTCCTCCCTTCTTGTTGTCCTGTGGCAAGCTACACCTCCAGTTTTAACTCTTCTTGGACTCTCTCAACCCTCAGTTGCTCTCATGCTGTTGTTATTTCTGATTCACTAATGCTGTCCCTGGATTTTGATATGATGATGTACAACATGAGAAGAGCCCACACACGTGCTATTACCTGAAACTGTGATTTAGTAATAATGGAGACTCCTGTCTTGGGAATGACAGTAGTTTTAAAACATAACAAAAACCAGTTGCAATTCCAGGCATCGCCAGTATTAGGAATTATGGGATATTCAAGGACGTGATGCTAAATTAGAACTAGAAGAGTTGAAATTGAAGTCATTGAATTGATGTTTCCTACTGATTCTGGAAAAACTCACAATCACAAACCAATTTAAAGAAAAGCAGGATTATGTTCAAGATTTAGAAGGTTTCAATATCCAAATTCAATGTCAGATGTGAAGGGGTAAGAAGAATTCCTTGAGTTGACTTAGTATAAGGTAATGAGATGTTCTGTTTTTCAGGAAGAAACAGAAACATGATTTACTTTCCCCTCAGTTTTTCCTATGAACTTGTAAGTGACTAAGAATTCTTGTTCAGGGTGAAAAATTAATAGAAACCAGAAAGTCCAGTATGTAAACTGGAGTTGCAAGAAAATTCAGTCAACAGGAACCACAAATGTTCTAGAGGAGCATTCTTATCAGCAGGATAAGAATTAAAACTGTCGTTTTTAGTAACTTCTTACATTGTTAGTGGAGCACCAACCCCTGTGACATCTTAGAGCTACCTGCTGGCACTAGCTACATATGTGTGGCTCTCAGATTCATGGACAATGAGGGAAAAGGAAGATGTTTCATCATGAAAGTGAAGCTGTCTGAAATGTCTCTGCCTTATGAAGGACATTCTCCTTTTAGGTAAGGTTCCCTAGGAATTATTTATTTTCACAGGAAGGAAATCTTATGCACACCTTTGGATAATCTGTTGAAACAAGTGCATAGTAATCCAAATGTATTTCGTTACCTTTTGTGATTGTTCAAGGTTCTCAATCCCAGTTGAAAAGATCTTTCTTCCCAGTTTTGTACAGCACTGAATATACTGTCAATAAGTCATAAAAATTTCTGCAGCTTCTTTCCCTTTCTATTCTTCTGCCATGCATTTCATGTCAACATAGTCAGCGAATGAGACAAGTTAGACAGATTACATCAGGAGACTAAATTCTCTAGGGTTGACGATATCCTTGGGGCAAGGCGCTCGATATTCTGACAGGTGCCTTCCTTAAATTAGACTTTCTCTGTGTGTCACATTCTCTGCAGCCACTCAGGAGCAGAGGAAGTGGGCTCAGATTGATTTTCGGACTGCTATCAATATAAATAACAATTAACTCTCATGTCAGCTTCTAGCAGGCAAGCACAATTGCAGAATGTCTACGCTTCAAGAAAGAATAAAGACATCCTCCTTTGGGCTGAATGCTGGAAGAGAGCCATATGCCAGAATCAAAGGGATGTTTTTGCAAGCTCACTGACATCCTTACCATTATATGGGACAGACTTCTAATTGCAGGTTAGGGTCTATCTGCGACAGAGTATTGTCTTTAGGACCCAAAGGCCTGATTGTGGTTTGAAAGTCATTGCCTTATCCAAAGCTACCTCTATGCCCTCATCTCCAACTCTGGCTCCGTAGGGGAGCAAAAGCAATTTGTTTTCATCACTCATTGTAAGGTGCATAGCTAACATGCCTATAACCTAAGACACATTAACAAGAGAAAAGCATAACAGTTTTATTTAACTAATTTGTGTGTGTGTGTGTCTGTGTGTGAGACAAGGGAAATCCAAAGACTCATGGAAATCTAAGAATGATTCAACACAAAGGAGAGAAGACCTGATGGTAATAAATCAGGAGCAACTGTTTGACAATGACAGTTTTTTAAGACTCTTGTCTCCTAGTCACAGAGAAACCCTTGCAGCATGATGGTTTCATGAGGGATTTCAAAAGGGGAGAGGTCAAATAATCCTTTTGTAGCCATGCTTTAGGTGAGAAAGATAGGAGAAGATCGGAGTGACCTTCTTTCTTTTAAGGTTTTCTCAATTGCCAAGGGGCCACATTTTGGGGTATTGTAATCTTAGTCCTGAAAGCTTCCAGATTTCAAACATTCTCAAGAAATGAAATGTCTTCCTGATATTGTAACACAATTTCTGCTTGCAAATTTTTCCTCATACTTTTCTTTTGAAACTTCCTGGTGTTCACTTCAAATCTGAACACTCTAACATTAGATTTTGATTTTTCTGCAAGTGAACAAAATGATCTAAATAAAATGTAGGGTTTTTTTCCACACATCTTTTAAGAAATCAGAAAAACAAAGAGGAAGGGAGGGGGGGAGGGAGGAAGGGAGGAAAGGAGGCAGAGAGGTAAAGAAAGCAAGGAAATAGAGAAAGAAAGAAGAAAGAAAGAAAGAAAGAAAGAAAGAAAGAAAGAAAGAAAGAAAGAAGAGAGAGAAAGAAGAAAGAAAGAAAGAAAGAAAGAAAGAAAGAAAGAAAGAAAGAAAGAAAGAAAGAAAGAAAGAGAGAGAGAAAGAAAGAGGGAGAGAGGGAGGAAGGGAGGGAGGGAGGGAGGAAGGGAGGGAGGGAGGGAAGGAGGAAGGATTATAAAAGAAGGAAAGTTCAGGATTGTTAATGTGTCCAAGAGTGCCAAAATCTCTATTTCTTCTCAAGTGTGGTCTTCAACATAAGCTATGTGCCTTCTTGCCCTGTGGTTCAATATGGTTGCTAACGCTCAGGTCTCCAGAATGAGGAAGAAGGAAGGGTGCCCAGTGACTCTGAAGGCACTTTACAGAGCATGGACATACCATGCATATTCAATTTATTCTTAATGTGCTTACATTAACAAAATTCAGGTAGAATAAAAAGTATAATTTTCATTTTAGGTGGCCATGTTATCAGTTAACTTGGGTATTTTCCTATATTTTTATTGGTGCAATCTCATTGTACATAAAGTGGGTTCTGTTGTTAAACTTTTTGTAAATGCACACAATCAAGCAATATAATTTTGCTGATAATGTTTTTTTGTATTATTGAGAAAGTAGCACAGAATGAAAATGAGGAACCAATAGCAGGTCCTGCCTCAACCAGGTGGTGAATTTTTTTGTTTTTTTTTGCAGGTAGTAAAATTTTACCAGCTTTGCCTGGCCCTGGAGAAGAAACTTTCTCAACATTCTGTCTCTTTGTCTCTTTCTTGCTGACAGAGAGAGAGAGAGAGAGAGAGAGAGAGAGAGATCTTTTTCACCATCCCCCCACACATACTCACACTCACACACATTAAGAATATGGAGATTGTGCACTGAAGTTCCATTTCCTTATCTAAAAAAAAGTGAGAAGTAGTTAGTTTTCTGATTTCCTACTATTTTGGAGAGATTTAAGATGAGATCATATATGAGAAATGGCTTTTCTAAAATGTGGGGTGACTCATTATCTTCCTCAATGACAACCATGTAAAGAATGAATAATCACATGCTCCAGAAATCATAATTAACTCTTAGGATCTAAATGGAAAATTCCTTTAAAGTTCTACTAATTCACCTACAGATCCAGAGGACTAGCACTGCATGATTTTAGTTCCCTTCATTCATGCAGCAAATACTTTGAGAGTATCTATTGGGTGTTGAACACTAATTTGGGCCCTGAGCTACCACAGATAATAAGATATATTGAATTCTTAAATTCAGAAAGCTTATAACTGAAAGAGAAATACACATTCAAATAATGATGAAATGATGTGGCATAATTATACTTTGAATAAAAAGTATTATATGAATGTGTATTTGAAGGAAAAGTATTATATGAATGTGTAAAAATGGCAGATGTAAAATTGTAGGAGTGTGTAGGAAATGACAGCTTCCTGAAGCTGTGATTTTTAAGTAGAAATCTGAAGGCTAAGAAGGCTGTAACTATGCAAAGAGGAACATTGGTAAGAGATCAGAGAGAAAAAGAGCAAATTGCAGGTAGAAAAAGCAGCATGTGTTAAGACCTTGAAATGAGAGGAACTGGGGGCGTTTAGGAACGTTGACGTGTTCACTCTGCTGTTCTGAACCCGTTTCCTTATGAGTCCTAATTTCTTCACGGAAAATTAGCATCAGAAATGATTTGTAAACAGTGAAATGCTACACAAACAATAATCTTTCTGTTTACCTAACATAAGTGATAAAGCTCTAGGAGGTTCATGCTTACTCTGTGCTTTGCAAACCTGCTGCTTTTCCTCCTAAAAGCAGAATTGCTACTTTAAATTGATTAAGCTGAATGGTTCCATCTCCTTGAACTTAATATGAAGACAGAATAAAGGTCCAAGTTTGGGAGGAAAAATGAGGGAAACTAACACTCCCTGAATATGCATAGGTGACCTATTATTAGGGTCATTTGAAAAGAACAAGTTTCTACACTTTAAGTAATTCTGATTTTCTTGATTCTTTGGAAATGCTGGTGGAATGAAGGGAGGCCCTGGGAATGTAATTCCAAACATCACATCACAATTGGACACTAAGCATCACTATTTCCTTCTGGTCTTCTGACTTCCTTGTTCCATGTAGCACAATCAGGTACTGCTGTAAGCTCTTCACAAAAACCACTTTTATGCCACTGTGAGGAATGCATCTGGTCACTGCTAGGTACTAAACTTGTTTGTAGGTCACACATAGACATATGCCATGTGCAAAAATGGCTAGCTGTGACTGTAGTTAATTGCTTCTAAATTTAACAGGAATCAGACAAAGAGAAATCCCCAGCATGCCACAACATTAAATTCAAAGTTAAACTCAGTCTTTCTAAATAATTTGTAAAACGTGCCATGTGATTCAGCATCAGCAAGCACCTACCATGCAGAAGATGAACTCTTAGCTTCTTTTATGACGTCTGTTTGATGTAAGTCATTCAACACAACCCCGATCAAAATATCAGTGCCATTCTTAGAAAAAAATTCCTAAAGTTTATATGGAATCAGAAAAAACAAGATAAACAAAGCCATTTTGAGCAAAACTGAATAATGCAGGAGATATTCTTGATACACCTGGCTTCAAACTTCACTAGGAAGCTGGAGAAATCAAACATGAATGAAATTTAGGAAAATGGAAGATTAGGAAATCAAGAATCAAACCCCTGTTTCTAGAGTCATCTGATTTCAGTGAAGGCACTAAGAACATGCATTCTGAAAAAGAATAGTCTTTTCAATATTTGGTGCTGAACAAATTGGATATCCACAAACAGAAGAATGAAAACTACACTCCTCTCTTTCATCAGTTGCAAAATCAACTCAAAATTGGTGAGAGACTTAAACTTAAGATGTGCAACCATGGAAATCACTCCAAGAAAACAGATATGCTTCAGGTCATTGGAAGGGGTGAACAATTTTTGGAGACGATCTCAAAACACAGGAAACTAAAGCAAGCATAGGCAAACAGGATCATATCAAGCTGCAAACTTACGCACAGCAAAAGAGGAAATCATGAAGCGACAACCTACAGGATAGAAGGAAATATTTGCAAAGTTTACATTTGACAAGAAACAATATAAAGACACCTCAATATCAAAGAAAAAATTATAAACAGGCAATATATCTAAATAGACATTTCTTTAAAAAAAAAACAAATAGCTAATAAACACATGAAAATGCTTGAAAATGTTTTTTTGTTGTTTTGTTTTTTGTTTTGTTTGTTTCTTTTTATTGTTTTTTGTTTTGTTACCAGGTTTTGAACTCAGGGGCACTCGATCACTGAGCCACATCCCCAGCCTTATTTTGTATTTTGGTTTTCACTGAGTTGCTTAGTTCCTCAGTTTTGCTGAGGCTGGCTTTGAACTCTATCCTCTTGCCTCAGCCTCCCAAGTCACTCAAAATTCTTAATCGTCATGGAAATACAAATAAAAACCACAATGAAATATCATTCCAACCCAGTAACAATGACTATTAGCTGAAAGACTGAAGATAGGTATTAAGTACTGATGAAGATGTAGAGAAAATGGAAAATTTGCACACTATTGGTGGTTATGTAAATCAGTACAATCATTATGAAAAATAGTATGAAGATTCCCCACAAAGTTAAAAATAGAACCATTTATGATCCCACAATCCCAGTACTAGGTATGTGCCCAAAGCAAGTGAATTTGGTTTTTCAAAGATGCATCTGTACACCCAGTGTTCACTACAATAGTGCTCTTCACAATCACCACAAAATTGAAGCAACCTAAGTGTCCATCAACTAAAGAAAGGATAAAGAAAATGTGACACATACTCAATGAAATGCTATTCAGCTGCTTAAAGAATGGAATTCTATATCTGTAACAACACAAATTGAACTGCAGATCACTATGTTAGGAGAAATAAACCAGGCAAAGAAAGATGTGGAATCCAGAAATGCTGATCTCATAAAAATTGAGAGTAGAATGTGGGTATCAGAGACTAGGGAGAAAAAGAGGAGTGAAGGAAATTTGATCAATGGGAACTAAGTTACAAGACAGGGAAAAGTAGTTCCATTGTTCTGTTACACCGTAGGGTGTCCGTAGATAACAATAAAGTACTATATATTTCAAAAAGCCAGAAGAAAGGATCCCTGTGAACTTTTCTACATAAACAAACAATAAATGTTTGGGGAGATGAATATGTTTAATCTGATTTAAACATTGTGCAATACATACATGTATTAAAACTTTTCATGTTATCCCACTTCTGTGTATAATTTTCTGTATAAAGATAAATTTAATAAATATTTTCAAAGTCAGGTAATAAAATAAGTATTTTTAAGAAGTATCATTAATCAGATGAAGCAGCTAAGAAAGCAAAACCCTGAGAAACTTTAAATAACGTGTACACATAGAGCTTAGAAGAAGCAGACTCAGAATTCCCACTTAAGTCCTTGTTACTGAAAGTCCAGTGCTTGTTCTCTTAACCAGCTTCTTCTCCTTCCATTTGTCTTCTCAGACTTCAAACCCTGCATAGTTTCTACACTAAGTTATACAAGGATTATTGAGAAGATGAAATGGATTTGACTACTTTTGCTACAACTATTTTCCATAAAGTCATGGGCCCTTAGGTCAATACAGAGAAGACAGAACCACTTTGAGCCAGCGGATCATGGATTGTTTAAAGTTGACTTTCTGATACTGGAAGTATAACTCTATCCTAAATCCCAGAATGAAAATTTTAATACTGTTCATTCTCCTAGCTCAAGCTCTATACTTAATCATATTTATCCTAAAAATATATTAAACCATTGGAGCCCTGAGCAGTAGAATCATGAAGCAAGTTTTTGATGTTTCTTTCTTGGGAAATACTACTCAAATATTTACATTCTCCATAATTTTTTGCCTCTAAAGATCTATTACATAGCTGACTTGGTCATGCAGATATCAGACATCTCTAACGATTTCAGTCTTCCAAGAACCAATTTAAATTCTCTGACTCCTCTCCAGTAATAGATACCATTGTGCATCAAATACATACAGTAAAAAGAATTTATGGATCAAATATGGCAAGTCATTGTTCCTATTAAGCTGACTGTATATTTTTTAAAAGTAGACAGAAGTGATATAAGAAATATCATCTTAAAAATTTCCTCAATCCATACCACATATAATTCAAAATGCATCCTGACTAATATGGTGGAATTTTCCTCTCCAACTACTATTTCAGTCTCTTGCAGAAATAGCTGACAAGATATACAATTCCTATTCTATTTGGTTGGAAAATTTTGGGTTTATTTATATTAATACCCAATCCCCTAATAGACAATTTAGTGATACAATAGTTTCTCTCCTTCAAATTCAGATAATACAAAATTACATATACTTCAATTGTATAAAATCCATATTTTTCAATTAGAAATGATTGGTTATGTGGATAGGACCACCATTCAC
Source organism: Glaucomys volans (assembly GCA_020662805.1). Lineage (NCBI taxonomy): Eukaryota > Metazoa > Chordata > Mammalia > Rodentia > Sciuridae > Glaucomys > Glaucomys volans. Next base: position 425,826 of record JAJEJO010001673.1, read on the forward strand.
ATCATATCCCTAAATTTGTCCTCTAAATATCAATGGCATCCCCCATGCCAGTCTTTTCTTCAACATACACCTTTCCCACATACTTCTAAACATTCCCTGAAGAAAGGATACTCAACCTAGTTGAAAGTCACTGAGCAAAATTTTGAGGAAAATGTCCTAATGATCCTAGCTATGCAAACAAGGGACCCAAAGACAGTGATCATATTAGGAAAGGTCTAGATAAAGCCCAAATATATTTTTTTCTAAATAGAAATCAAATTGTATATATCCATGACTGATGAGTGTAGACAAAGAAGGGACAAATGTGAAAGTGTGCCACCTTTCATTCATCAGTCTATCCTTTGGGCTTCTCATGGTTGACTATAATCATTGTAAGCATATGATCAAAGCATTTTTAAGACATGAAGAGTTTTCTAACAAATTGGATAAGTATGCTGGAATTTTTCCTAAATAGAAGTCATATACATTGTAAATTTTCTCTATGAATAAAGTAAGATAGAGGGAGTGTGGCAAAAAACAGCATGCAAACTCATAAAAAAAAAGCCTGTAGAAAGAAGTTATTATGCTCATGCCCTAACATTTAACAAGAGAAATGAACAGAAAGACCGTGAGTAAGTACATACACCCAACTGGAAAGGGTTATGAAGTGCCCAAGTGGCATGACTGTAAAAGGGAATGCATTAGCCAATATAATGGGCTCATCTGAGGAAGAAGGGTTTACAATAGGATTATCAGGACGAAGGTATCTGGAATATTTGCAGCAAAAAGAAGACGTGTGCTCCACTAAAAGGTGTTTTAAGGAAAAGAGCAAGTAAGCCAAAGACACTTTCTGGTAAGAAACCTGGTTTGTGGGGGAGTAGGCCAAAGATAATACAAGAAATTACGGGGAGAGGAAAAAAAAAAAAAAAAAGACAGACAGAGGTACTAAGCAAATGCCCAAGCACTGCTTTGATCCCCTCAGCCAGGGTCTTGAACTTGCATTTGTGCTACTCAGAGTGTGGTCTACAGACCAACAGCATTCATAGCTCAGGGGGTTTTTGAAATGCTGCTCCTAGTGTGTAGCTAATGAATCAGAATCCACATTTTAACAAAATTCTTTAGTGATTTATATACACATTGAAATGTAAGAAACTAACCTGTCAACTAATTAGAACAGATAACCATAATACCCCATCGAGTATTTCCTCCTTCCTGGCTTAATCAAAACCACCTATTCAAGTGGAAAGCCAGGAGGCACTCCCAGATCTTTTCCCCACCTTTTGCTTCTATTCAGTCCATAAATTCTGCCTGATATGAAAGAGCATTTAATGGCCTTTCTTAAGCACCCCAGCCCTGGATCCTCTGTCATCAATTTAATTCGGGTCCTCATTGTTTCATAACTAAGCTCCTGCAAGAGCATCTCAATTGGTCTTCCTGCCCTTCATGTCTCCTTGGAGAGTGAGTTCTAAAACACAGATTCTTCCATGCCTATAATCTACTTGAAAAAACTTGCATGGCTTTCTATTAAGTGAAGAATAGGTTAAAAGTCCCAGATGCAGATGGTATGAGCCTTCATAACTCTGTCTCATCTCCCAGTCCTCTCCCTGTTGTCCTTACTGCATGCTTAGTTGACTACTAAGCTCATTCCATGACCTTGCCTTCCTTCATTAAGGGTTTTTCATATATTACCTTCTTACCTTCTTGTTCCTGTTAACTTGAGTTGCCCTAAAGCAGACTCTTAAGATTCACAGAGAACCTTTCAAGGAAGACAGTCATTTTTGAGATGACCCCAGAAACAGAAGTAGAGGAGATGGACAAATAATACAAAATGGGTGAGTTAGGAAAACAGAAACAATCTATGGTATATTTATGAGCAGGATAGCTCTGGTTGCTTCATCAGAAGACAGACATATGGACAGTTAGCCATCGATTCACATGGAGATCTATAACGGAGGGCATGTACTTACTTTTAGTTTGCTCTAGTCATGGCTGAGAAACCTTCTACAACTATAGAGAATAAATCAGAGATGAGAACTTGCAGCAATACATTATGTGGAAAATGGGCAGCAGAGTGGGATTGCACACCTCAGACATGATGAAACCAGATGCATCAAAATGTAGGAATCAGTGCATCACAAAGATATGCTGCATGCTACTAAAACACTGAAGAATTCTATTGTCCTGTTTGCTGAGTAGGTATCTTTGCTTAATATTATATAACTATAGTCACAACATTGCAGTATGATCACTGAATATATTCCCCTTTTCCAGCACAATATGTTAGAGAATCAGACAATATATAAAGACATCACACAATTTTGCTTTGCAGTTTATAAACAGATTGTAGCCTGGAAGAAAGATGCACATTATTATTTGAATTTCACAAAGGAAAATTGTTATGAATTGAATTGTGTTTCAGAAAGATATGCTGAATTCCTAACTTCCCATACCTCAAAATTACTTTATTTGGAATTAAAGTCATTGCAGAAGTTATTGTCTGTAAGAGTCATGGTCCTTATAAGAAAAGGAGAAAGCAGAAACAAATAGGAAAGATAACCATGTGAGGACAATGACAGAGATTGGAGTTATGTGACCACAGGCATAGCAATGTCTAGAGCTACCAGAGGTAGAAAAAAGCAGAATGTATTCTCTCCTAGAAGTTTTCCAGTGAGCAAGAACCTGTTTACATCTTGATTTTGGACTTATGGTCTCCCAAACTATGAGAGAATACATTTCTGTTGTTTTAAGCTCCCCAGTTAGTGGTACTTTAAAATGGAGTCCTAAGAAATCAATAGAGAAATTATGTTACCTGTGCACCCTAAGATCAGTAGTGTTTATTAATTCATAAATATTCCATGGAATAGGAAAGGACTAGGTTACATTTTAGAATATCTAGTCCCATGTGCTTAACCTTTTCATTTTATACATATGGACTTTACATCTAAGAAAAACTAGCCATTTTCCCAAAAGCATACAGCTACTCATTGGCTGAGTCTGAATTAGAACTTAGTAGATTCCTGGTGCTCAGTTCAACAGAATTTTTACCCTCTGTAGGATCCTTTGTACCTGAGCAATGCTGGTCACCCCAGATCCAACGCCAGTCAGAAAGGCCTACCCTGTTCTGACAAGCTGGCGGAAGTTGACCTAAACACCCACAGTTTGTAATTGTCACAGAATAGAATACCCTTTTACTTACCAAAATGCTAGAGCACTGGGCTAAGAATATTTAATATAGTGGTTACCATGGCACCCATGTAATTTAATTACCACTCTTTTGTGAATATTTTAAAATGAAATTGTTAAAAGATCAAATAGCACATTCAACATTGTTTGGCTCTAGAAATGATAAGTAGCTTTTTAACTGAATATATTCTGTTCCTGTAGTGAGTTGATTATTTTTTATGAGTTAAAATTTAATTACAATATTGAATATATAAATGTGTTTCTTTAATATATTACTGGGCTTCCAAAGTTAAATATGTCAGACTCATTTTACCTTTTAATTTACAATTCTGACCAGTCACCTTGTAAAACTAAGCTACAGTCTCACCTACACATTTCTGATGATAGAAAGCCCATGTATATACAATATTCAAGAGACAAAATAAATAATTCCAAGGAGTTTTACAGCATGATATTGGAGTTCTTTGAAAGCACTACAGCACATGGATCAAACCATTTATTACCTATGAAGTGCCAGATTTGGTGCCAGGAAGTTGACATACAAATAGGCGTAAGTAACTTTAATATCTCACTACTCAAAGTGTGGTCCAGAGACCACTAACATGAATATCAATATCACCTGGGGGTGTATAGAGAATGCAAGAACACAGACTCTACCTCAGACCTACTGAATAGGAAACATGTATTTTGACAGTGTCTCCCTAATAATTCCCTATATACACTGAAGTTTGAGAAGTATTTCCCTAAAGAATTTACAGTCCAAGATGATTAAAAACCTACACATAGCTTCAAATGAATGCTGCATGTGCAGGAATAAGCTGTGTAGTAGGTCACGTGCCTGGAACAGAGTGGAAAGTGCTTAGAGGGCAGAGGGAGTGGAATTGCAAGACTGGAGGGGGCATGTCCTGTACAAATTGGGAAAGTCTTAATAAATATATGTGTCCATTTACATAAGTTTGATATGGACAAAAGAAGGTACATTCGATGCAGATTATCTCAGGAATAAAATAGACAGTTATTAACAATAGGTGGTTTGGTTTCAGTGGAAATTGGAGCTAGGAGGGTGCACAGAAGTACTTTCTGGGACCCAAATTATGTCCTGTGTACATACTAAGGAATGTCTAGAGTCATGCCACATAGTACTGATAGTACTAGGAAATTCTTGATCCTGTTATTCTTCCTTATATCCATCATGCATGCAAAGATCTATGAGCACCCTTCTCTTGTTTTCAGATAGAACACCTCCTGTCCTGTCATGTGCTGTGTGATGGATAGGAGAGTAGATACTGTACTTGGCAAGTTCAGTGTGAAAAACAAAAGCTTGGAGAAATCTCTGAATTACATATCATCCACAGGTGCTAGATTAGCATCTCTCAAAGTGAAAGCATCTCCATGAGATGGACTTCTACTTAAAACAGTTAGACTTATTAAAATCAGTGACAAGCCAAATGGATGAAGACCATCCAATGAGAGTAATGATGTGCTGGAAGTTGGAGTCCAATTCATGGCAGTGAGTCGAGCTCACTCCAGCTGCTATCCAGGATTGTGGCAACGGTTCTTCCAAGCAGCATGATCTTCCCAATCCTCTTAAATGAAGTTCAATGAAGAATGCCTCATAGAGAGGTTGGTCTGGGCTGGGCTGTGAGTGTGTCATCCTTACATACTAACCACTGGTTTATCACTAACACAGAGCTATTCTCCAGGGAACATTCTAGACCCAGGCGACAAAGTTTGTTCTTGCAAAAACCATAGAATTGGAATAAGATGAAATGTTAGAGTTGTTGTAATTTGCATTTCTCTAATTACTAGAGATGCTGAACACTTTTTCATATATTTATTAATCACCTGTACATCTTCTCCTGTAAAGTGTCTGTCCAGTTCCTTGGCCCATTTATTGATTAGGTTCTTTGTATTTTTGGTGTAAAGTTTTGTAAGTTCTTTATACATTGTGGAGATTAGTGCTCTATCTGAAGTGTGTGTATGGTGGGCTGAGACAGACATCATTACCCTGTGTACATGTATGATTACATGAATGGTATGAATCTACATCATGCACAACCATAGAAATGAAAAGTTGTATCCCATTTGTGTACAATGAATCAAAATGAAGTCTGTAAAAATTAAAAAGAAACAAAACAAAAAAATAAAGTCGGTTTTCAAAATGAAAAAAACACAAAAAACAAAAAACATAGAATGGCCAGGCACAGTGTCGCATGCCTCTGGATGTAATTCCAGAGGCTGGGGAGGTTGAGGCAGGAGGATGGAGAGTTCAAAGCCCATCTCAGCAAAAGCTGGGCACTAAGCAACTCAGTCAGACCCTGTCTCTAAATAAAATACAAAATAGGGCTGGGGATGTGGCTTAGTGTTTGAGTGTCCCTGAGTTCGATCCCCAGTATCCCCACAAAAAAACATAGAATGACTTTGTTCTCTTTTTCTACCTGCTAATCAAGCACCAAGAACCTTATAGAATAAGGCAAATACTTTTTAACCTTTGTTTTTATTTGAACCGCCTCAGAAAGTGACTCTAACAAAAAACAAAAGAGGAACTGAACGTTAGTTGTTAGTAGTTGGCTCAATAAACACTGATAAGTGTGCAGGAAAATGAGACAGAATGGAGGAAGCTAAAAACTGGTGTGTAATGAAACAGCTGACCACTCTAGGTAACTAGAGGTTAATTCTACTGCAAAACTCAGAGTACAGACCTTGCCTCAGCATTCTCTCACTTAAGCTAGTGTTGAAGGAATTGAGATAGTTAAACAACAACCCTGACAGTCATTGGCTACAAGCTGCTCATAGGTGGTGTTAGTCCTCGAGGACTCCCATTCTGCCATGCACATGGTACAGCAGTCTCCAAAGCCAAGGACAACCCTCCAGAAAGAAGTTGCAGGTGCTGGTAGTGAGTTGTAAGTCAGCAGCATGAAATGAAATGAGAATGAAAACAAGACTTGGACAGGTGCAAACTGCGTGTTGCAACCACCAAATAACTCTGACGAGAACTGGCCTTCCTTTCTCATTTGTGATAGAAATAAAGCTATTTTCACTGTATTCTTCACAGGACAAGAGAGATTTCCTCCAATGAATTTTACATACATCCTAGTAAAATTAGGACACATAACTAAGATAAAAGACCATTCATATATTTCTCTAGAGAGCAAAGAAAATATCTTTAATGTCTCCTGTCTCTTAATATCTTGTCTCTCTCCCTTTGACTTGATACTGCCAGTAATCTCTTTGCTAAAAAGAATAAACAAAAGGCAAATTAATTCCTTGTGGAATACTCTTTTTTAATTTTATTTATTTATTTATTTATTTATTTATTTATTTATTTATTTATTCTTTTGTTGTGGTGCTGAAGATTGAACCCAGGGCCTTGTACTTGCAAGGCAAACACTCTACCAACTGAGCTATATTCCCCAGCCTGGAATACTCTTATATTAGGGTACTTCAATGCACATATTTCAATAATTACTTGATTTTATTTTTAAAGGCATCACAGGAATGATACTAATGTAAGGGAGTATTAACTATTCAACCTTCATCATCTATAGCTTTTTACCAATGGAAGACAGATGTGAGATGTTATCAGGAGACTTTGAAGTATCAGAGATTCGTGAGTCTCAATTATTAGTGGAAAACTTGTAATGAAGAATTTGATTCATGCAGGAAGTAAAAATGGTAATTGCCTCTCCTTGTCTTTTGCTCCTCCTCCACTCAATCTCACCACCTTAACTGAAGAACAGCATCCATGGTGAAGCAAAGCTTAACTGACAGCTAATGATAGGTAGGGAAGGAAGCCACTGGAAAGAACAGAAACTGCAGGATCTGGTCTGCTTCAATACAGCTGAGAAATTGAAGCTTAAAAGAAACAGCCACAGCATCTGTGCTCAAATGGGCCAAAAGAAGCAGATTTAGAAGTACCTCATTTGAGTAGGGATCTTAAACCAATCATCAAGAGAATACTGAAAATATATCTTTGGTTGTCATCTATCCATCTATGTCTTTTCTCTCATAGGGAAGCCAGTTAGGAAACAAATATGAAAACACCTCCTCCCAGTAATAATTTCTTAAGAATGGAAATAAAGGAGAAATAATTTGCTCAATTAAATCTCTTGTCTAGAGTAGTGACCATGGATGAGGGAAGAAAGAACGATTTTGCATATATATCATGAAGAGGACTTAGCTCTCTGTGGAAAGTAGAGTAGATTCCATTTAAGGTCTTCAAATTTGATTTTGGTGAACTAAGAAGGAGCTCTCTGAATATGTGGATTCATCCAATTTTCACTATATATAGGCATTGTGACCTTGAGCTCTTTAAACTCTGATTTTAGTTTGACATTTAATACTTAAAGATAATGACATTTAAACTGTCTTCTGCAGAACTCTAGAATTTATGAATCAGAGTCCCTTGAAAGAAGTGGGGACAAAACCTGTGATTGGAGACTCAGGATTTTTTTTTTTTTTTTGATACCAGGGATTGAATCCAGGGGTGCTTAACCACTGAGAAACCTCCCCAGCCCTTTTCATTTTTTATTTTGAAACAGGGTCTCACTAAGTTGCTAAAGCTGGCTTTGAACTTCCTAGATTCCTGCCTTAGCCTCATGAGCCACTAGAATTACAGGTGTGCACCACCAAGCTCAGAAGATTCCCAGTCTTTTTCTATCCAGGGTAACTACTTTGACTGCTTTATTGTGGAGATCACATATTAGATTCAAGAAAAACAACATTTTATTTTTTCTTCTGAAAAAACAAGAAAATTAATGAAACAGAGCACAGGGAAACTATAATATCTGAATTATATGAATGCTATTTCTATTTCTTAGTATTTAAAAATAATGTGTCATTCACATAAAACAGCTCATTGTTCAAAATTAATGACAGTTTTTAATGTGGTAACACTATTAACTTATTTGAAAATTCTACCTCCTAGCATTTCTTATTCAATCATAAATACTTCAATAAAAATAGGCTCTCTAATGCTCATGCATAAGTACCAGGGTTTAAATATTAATACAGTAAAACTAAAGTGGAGACAGAGGGCTTTCAATATATTTTTTTTCATCGAAGTAAATAATTTTATTCTTTGTAAGTATGTTTTTAAAACCAGTTAGAGAACATTGACATACCAAGTGTTAAAGTTATTGGTATATTTAGAAATTATTTGGTCTTTTCTTCATTTTTTTTTAAGATAAACAGAAACCAATGCCCATATTGGGAAAGTTATTTCATTTATTTTCCCATTTATTCAGCAAAGACTTGTTCAGTCCTTATAATATTTTGCCCACACTGCTATCTGCACAAAAATAAGATGATTACCAAGCAATCCACCTTGACAATTTGAAGTCTAGAGAGGAAACACAAATGGAAAACTAATGTATTGCAAGGTTTTCGAAGAATAACAAAACAGGTGTGGGTTTCTGTGACATCACAAAGAAGGAAAAAAATATACGGAGCAATCCGGGATAAAAGTGAAAACTGTCTGAGCAGCCGGCGATAAAAGCAAGGCCTGCTAATGCACACCGTGGGAAGTGGCCACTGGGGATTTTCTAGGAGCCCCAGGTGGAGTCTCAGGCATTTTTATCTCCCATTCCAGGTCCTATGAACATTTTTTTTCTATACTAAAATGGTCCCAAAATTTCTTCTTTAATGTTTCTTCCCTTGAGCTGTCTGACTTTGGAGTGAGAAACAATTTGCTTCATAACTTCTTTAACTTCTTTTTCAACAAATGAACTTTGCATATTTCTTTAAATAATTTTAAATTTATTATTGTTGATACTGTTTCTGCAGCTGTTATTATTGCTATTGTTATTATTATTATTATTATTATTATTATTATGTGCAAACTCAAGAAACATAGTCTAGGAACATAGTCTTCATTGTGTTCCCAGATTTACTTGCTTAGACTGTTCCACAAAGCCTGTTGTATTCCACATTTTCAATTATTAAGTCTATGAAAGGGCTCACACATCTCCCTTTTTAATAGTCTTTGTCTAGATCTTTTGCTATATATTCTTAGCAGACATTTTCAGATAGAAACAACTAAAGAGTCAAGTGGGATGAACAGTTGAATCCAATGAAATCTTCAGAGTAGGAGATTCTAGCCAAATCTCTTTGTTTGACAGGATCTTAAATTGGGTGATTTTCATCCCTGTGTCCTTTGGTGGCTCATTCAGCAAAGCTACTCTTACAGAGCTGTCGAGATCTGAGATATTATGGTTCTTTAAGTAGCTAGAGGAACGTGCTATATCAAAGAAATGCTTGCAGCTTATCTTTGTCAAGGCTGTTTGGGATGCATGGAGGAGAAACCCACTCAAATTTGCTTAAGCATAGATCACTTAGGATTTGTTTTCCTTCCTATAAATAAGCAGATTTTATTTCTCATCACCACAACTTGCCTTAATAAGTCTTTTTTACTTTAAATACTATCCTAATTTGAATGAAAAATTATGGTTCATATTACTAATCAAGGGGGATGTGAAATTTTATTAAATCTAATGTTATAACATATAAAGCTCATGTATTATTTTCTGTTATGAAATGCTGAAAAATAATTTTCCTTTCACCATATTTAGCACAATAAATGTTGCAGAAGTTTTTGTGCAATGAATGACCACCAAGTTATTTGACTCTGTACCTACCATGTACAAGTTCTTCTTTATAGAGGAGATGAAAAAGAGGGATTGAGGGAGAGACAACTTTATCTCTAGCGATTGTCTTTACCTGTATGTTACTCTCATGCAGTGAGTTTCTCAAATATAGAAAACAGATAAATAAACAGAGGATTAGCTAGAGTATAGAATGTGAATCAGCCCATGTGTAGACACAAGAGCAAAGTGATGAGCATCAGAGAAGAAGAATATCTAAATCAAGATGAAGGGAATTGGAGAATCTGAAGTTGTAGTTAGCAGGTATTAGGCATAATTTTAATTGTGAACTTCCTAGATCTCTATAAAAATAATGCTCATTTGAGGAAAATCATATTGGAGAGATATTAGTACAATGTAAGTAAAAACTATAAAGTGGTAATTGAGTTTCCAAACACAAGGGGTTTTCAAAAGCAGTCAAGACCCTCATTTCTTCAGCATATATATAGCATATGTATTTGATCGTTCCATGAATGCATGAAAATAAAAATCTTCAATGACATACCATCGATAACTATAAACAATACCTCATCTCTACACCTTGAGTAAAAATAAAACTACTGTCCATTGCCAAATCTTAGTGAGGACACGGAAAACCACTCTTGTTCATTGTTTTTGAAAATGGAAACTGTAATAATTAATTTGAGAAATTGGCTATATCTAATCAGCAAATATGTATTAAATAAATATATAGATAGATACAGACATGCATATTTATAGGAAAATGGAGTTATGAATACATACAAAAATATATAAAACACAAGTTAAATATATACATACATATGTATCAAAAAACAACATAGTCACTTTACACCTGAGTTCATATCCAACAGAATATTTATGTCCTCATTTAGTAAAAGTACAAAATTATTTTAACAATGCAATATGTAAAAACCAAACACTTGGAAAAACAGTGGAAAAGAGAAGCCAATTGTGATTTATTAATAAAATAAAACCTAAATAATGATGGAAACATGTTATAAATGACATCATGCATAAATTTCTCATAGATAATGTTGAAGGAAGGAAAGTAGACATCCAATTTCATTTGTAGAATTCTAACTCATGTATGCTTAGTATTATTCTATAATGATAATGATGAGAACAGTGGCAATGTTTTAGGGCCTAGTTGAGTGGAAATGAGAAGTGTATCAGTGATGGAAATAGTCTGGATGCTGTGGGTAGTGGTTACATGAGCATAAACATAGGAAAATATTCATTAAGCCATAAACTTAAGGTTTGCTCAACTTAACTATAAGTAATACCTCAATTTAAAAAAAATCAAAGTCTACCATGTTGTTAGGAAATGGATTAATTCATGCATCCAAGCATCTAGCCTTCAGAAATGCTAAAATAATGCTAACACCTAGGCATATGAGCAGAAGAGACATAACTGATGATTTAATGGGGAAATTAAAATGGCTTAGAAATATATCAATACTCAAAAGCTGTTTCAATATTCAATGCTGAATTAATTTCCAGTCTCCAAGCAGGACAGTGCCTCTTCAATGCCAGGCACCACATTGAACCTTAGAATTGAAAGGTGGAAAGAATGATCTATTCCCTCACCTCAGGGAATTCCCAGTTCACTTGGCACCTGATGGGCCTGTCAAAATATTAACATTTTGCTTCTATGTAATTAACTAATTAAAACTTCCAGCTTTATCTGCCATATTAAATATCTGCAGAAACAATGATATAATTTCATACTCAATATTTATTATAGATTTTTTATTATTCTATCCATATATTTCTCTTTTCTTTGAGTAGACACCAATATGATTGAGTGTATAGGACAAAAAGCACATCTTCAAGGTCAAGAAATATAAGTCCATAGAACTAAAACTGGCTTGATGAATAAATCCAGAAAAATCATACTAAAACTTCAATAAGCATGCCTTTGTTCTGAGTTGAATATTATTTAATGTTTAAAAGAACATATTCAGATTAATGGACTTATATTCATAATTGAAATATAAGAAATAGTTAAGCAAAAGCTTGATAGCTTTATATTTTTCCCTAAAGTGTGCATTTCAATTTTGCATTTATGGTCATTAGTCTCTCTCTTTAAGAAGAAAGTTTTCCAAAGAGTTGTACCGTGCTTCCAAAAGATCTAGATAATAAGAAAGAAATTCTTTCTGTAAATTTCTCTCCATCTTCTACTGCACACCACAGATACCTAGAAGACCCTCTGAGCTGTCAAGAACTGCCAAATGATAAAAGGAAAAATGATGAAAAGAAATGGAGACTTGCAGCTGACCTCCTAAAAGCCAAAATTCTTCCTGGAATTTCTGGATAGAAAAGAGGTTTCCATACTTCCCAAAGAATACCGGATCACATTAACTTATTCAAATATGAGGTCAGATCTCAGTGTTTAGGTTTAAAGCTGTCCTGTATGCGCCTTGATAAAGGAAAAAAATTGACAAATCACACCTTTGAATAAATTCATTTTAATCCCTTTCTTCCTTTTGATGTAATAAAAATAGTCTTGTCATGTAGCTACGATTGCATTTAATGGTTGTCATTTACAGAAATGGAAAAATGATATCTGAGTATAATGCCTTCAGATATGGCTAATAGCATTTTTACATAGGGAGAAAAATACTTTTATTTTACATGAATAAGACCATTGCTTCATGATGATGATTATTGAAAATTCAGCAGCTCTCTTATTATAGGGTAATGATAAGAACAGCTCCATCTCTTCTCTGTCATTTATGTTAAAAAATGGTAATCCAAGCAAATCTCTATTCCTAATGTTTGCTGTAACCCCATTAGTTCTCAGACAAATTCTTATCAAAAGTCTTGCCTAATTATTACCACTTTACCTGATTTTAATCTCATATTTTAAATAATAAAGATGTCTCAATTTGCTATATTTTAAGATGACCTAGTAAATGCTGTTTTATTTTTTTTCCGTTAAGCATTTCCTAAGCACATAACTTGTCACTTCTGTGCTAATTTGCTGTAACACTCGTTGATAAGTGGACATTAATTAATGTTAAATTACAATGGAATTTTTATGGAATTACAGGTGACATCCGCATCAGAACCAAATGAGTTCATCATGATTAAACTTATTACCATTTCTAATTAACCTTGAGTGCCCCTGGATGTTAACTGCACACCAGGCAAGTGTGTATGTAGGCTACATCTTCTACCAAAAGCAAACCCTGCACATCACACAGTCATTAAACGAGTTTAAGAAAGAATGTCACAGGGCACATTTGTACTCATTGGGTATGCAAAGGATCAGAGAACGAAAACATCAACTGTAATCTGAAGACTTCAGGCAACAAAATTATTGCTCTCAAAACAAAAGTCAGAAAGAAGCCCTTCACAAATTGAATCCACTTTGAGCGCCTTGGGCACACATATAGAGAAGTCTTAATTTAGTCCCTCTAATAAAACTAAGACCCTCTCTTTACTACCCTGTCCCAATTCCCAGTAGCGAAGTGTTCTTTAATGAATGTTGCCAGACCACAAATATTATGTCTAGAAACAATTTATGTCTACCTCCATGACCTGAAGAATGTCCAGGACAGAGTCCTATTCTGATATCTACTGTGCCTACTTGCCATGGTGAAAATTCTAGTGTATTGCAGGACATGAAAGAGGACAATCACAAACAGCTCATGATCCCCCAAAAGATCTTTTCCTAACCATGAAAATATGCCATCTGGAGGTTCAGTTGCAGGGAATATATTTGACTGACAAACTTGACTGCTAGTCCCTGGATCCGCAATCATATTTGACCCCAAATCCAGCCAATGACAGAGCAAAATTTTACCAGCAATATGTGGATTTTTTCCTAAGACCAACTTTGGCATGAAGAACCCCCCACTCTTTAACACTACTTTTATAGAATTGCAGTACAAACTGGAAACTATATGTTATAGTTTGGATAGAAGGTGTCCCCCACAAGCTTATGTGTGAGACAATGCAGGAATGATCAAATTTAAAGGATTAGATCATGAGAGCTGTGAAACCTAGTTGGTGGATTAATCCACTTGAAGAATTAATAATTTGAAAGGATTGCTGTGTGGTAACTGGGCAGGTGAGGCATGACTTGAGGAAGCAGATACCTTTGGGGATTACATGGCTTGTCCTTGGTCCCTAGTTCTTTCTCTGTGTTTCTCGGCTGCCAGGAACTGAATAGCTTTCTTCCACAATGACTTTCCACCATGATGCTCCCCCTCACCGGCCCAGAGCAATGGAGTCAGCCAACTATGGAACCTTGAATCAAAATAAACATTTCCTCCTCTAAGATGATCTTGTCAGGTATTTTGGTCACAGCCATGAAATGCTAACAGGCTGTCCATAAGCCTTCTTCCTCCTCTCACTCCTCTTACACAGGGGTCAAATAGCATTCCAAAGACTGTCTTTGCTTTCTTCAAAATATTCATTCTCATCTCAGGAACTATTTTCTGGGAGAATCAAGTTACAAGTCCAAATCATCAGTGAAAAAGGACCAGGAAACATTTTAAGTTTTGATGAATGAGTATGACAATGTGGATTTCCAGTGTTAGTGGCTGGTAATGGGGGAATAGTAAAAGAGTTGGAGCTTTTCTGCTGAAAAGGCAAACTTTTCTCAAAATACATTTATTGGTTAAAAAGAGAAAATGACCAACAAGTAACAATTAGATTTTACCAGCAACAATTAAAATGTCTCTACATCATATTGTTGAGTGTTTGTCAATACCAAAACCCAGTTCTTGATAAGTTGTCAACTCAGTTTAGTATCAAATATTTTACTTTCATCATCATATTAAAGTTAAATCCATATGTCAATCAAAACCCAGCATATTTTACACATCTCTTTTCCAATATCCTATATTTTTTTAAATAAAGGGACTCTATAAATTGAGTGACACCAGTATTTAAATGAATTGACAGTTTTATTAAAATTTAAATTCCCTCATATAGTATTGGTATTGAAGGGGGGGTTTAATTGCTATCATATACATTTGCATATTACAGTTCCCAACAGCATGCTTATAACATGGGATAAATGCCACCCAGAAAGCTCCACTTCCTTGGGTAAAATTGTCCTGAGAGATAGGTTGAACTTTTGAATTTGGATAACACCATCCTCTACTAATATTTTTGCCAATTTTAAAGTACTGATCTCCTCTTGTTTTTTATGTACTCCAATACAATGGATATTAGAAATCATTCCTTGTTCCATGAAGTTGAATTCACCACTAGGACCCAACTTTGAGATGTCCTGGCCTCCAGTGTTCCATTTCAGGACACTTACACTCACACCTTATATATAGTGCACCGATCTTGGCCTTTTCTGATCCATTGCCCTATTACACACAGATTTTCATTTCTTTAATGCCTTCTGCTCTGCTGTCAGGATAAAAATATTTATGGATAAAATATTCTACCACATTATTCAGCAAATAAAAATATGATGTCCCATAACTCTCATATAAAGGAAAAATAAAGAAGTTACTATAAAATATGTTTAAAATATGGAGATGATTGATCATAAAAATATTAAAATAGAATAAAGTAGCTGGGTACTTAACTCTAAACAACAAAATATCATGAGTACAACAGTTATAAAACCAACAAACCCAGATTCATACAGTTGTATCATATTGTTGATTACGACAGGATAGTAACATTACTAGTAAAAAAAAGATAATTTCCTGAAATATTGAGTAACTCTTGCTAAACTTCAAAGCAAAACAGAACATCCCATCAATGTACACAGTCTCCATTTAAAATTCAGTGCATATTAAACCCACGAAAAGCTATTTTGTTTATATATAAAAGATGCATTCTAGAGAGAGGACTACAAATATTTCCTCTTGAATGTTTGGTGGGGATATTCTCAAGTTGTGTTGAACTTGGGGAAAAATATTTAATTGGGCTGCCCAACAATATAAAGACAGTGGAAGACCACACTGATTATGCAATAAAAAAAAAAATGTCCTCAAGTTACTTCTGAGCAACTGTTCTAGAGTGTGGTCTCCCCTTTGAGGAATTGCTAACTTAACTGGCATTTCACCTTGGCTTCTAAGTGTCAGTGAAATACTCAATCTTCTTTGAGGGAACCGGAGGCCAATCAAGTATAATACATATTTTGGATAGATGAATGACTTATCCTTGATTAACTATGGATTATTTTCAAATAATAAAAAATGCAAATATCCTAAAGTAAATTGTTGCATAGAATTATATACACTGGGTAGGTTTCTAGCTAGACAAATCATATTTAGATGCATTTCATCAACTCAACATCCCCTCCATCCTTCCCCTCTTCTTTACTTCCTTCTTCTTTCTTTATCCCTGTCCTCAGTGGTGACATCCCATCAGGTTTTCTGCCCTAATCTTACCCTGGCAGAATCTCCAAATAGCTATTTCAACAAACTGTTATGACACTTCAGCTATTGTGGAAAACACAAACAAAGCTTTCCTCTGAAATGCAGCATGTAGAGCATGACCAATGACCCCTTTCTCTAGGACATTGTCTTTCCTCTCATAATCATTTATGTGCAGACTTATTTTTATGTCAATCCCTTGATTGGATTATCATTAATTTCACACCACAGGGTCATGAGGGCACAGGAAACCTTCCGCCACAGTCTTCTTTTGTAATAGAGTTGGTACCTCTTCAGACTGCTGAAATAGGATAAAAGGATTTGCTTTTCATCATAGGACAAATTAAATTTTAATTGCCTGTTAAAACACAAATGTCAAAAGCAAATCTTAAAGGCAGGGTAGCAGTCCTCTCATATATCATGTTTTAGTTCAATTTGCATGTAAATTAATTCTTTCTTCATTTTAACTATGTATTTTCACAGAATATGTTAAAGCTTTATTTCAAAGCATTCTAAGGTGATACAACCTTAATATAAATAGGTATACATAAATATATATATATATATGTGTGTGTGTGTGTAGTATAGATATGCAAAAGACAAGTTCTTATTTCAAAGCTAAAACGCCTTTCACTTTTTTCCTGAGTATAACCTCAGATAATCATTTCAAGTGAATTCATCTCTTTTAAACAGCAGTGTTTATAAAATCATATGCTAACCAGTTTTCATATATCTTGTTCTTGACATATCATGTTTTATAATACAGTACTATATGTCTGATGGGTCTTGTCGTCTTTGCCCATTAAGGTGTCCTTATTTTGGAAATGACAATGAGATATCCTTTTTTTGGGCAACAAGTTGTGTCCTGTTTCCGGAAAGAGAAGATTTGACAGTGGAAAGTAAAAGACATATTCCTCAAACCCTACCAATGCTTATGTGAACTTAATTATTTAGTTTCATTCAATTATCATTTAAATATGGCATGTAATTGTGAAACTTATGGAACTATGAAAGTGGAAATTTGTAATGATGCAGGCTTAATTTCATTAATTTAATGCATAAAGCACATATTACACAGAGACAGACGTCAAATTAAAAACTCTCAGACTCTAATTAGCTTTAGAAATCTCTTATGTCTAATTGATATGGCTGTCATAATTAATTTAAATAGTGATTTCAACCTGGCTATGATGCAGAAAAATACCTCATTAGTACTCTTTAAAGCGAACTGACATAAGATATGGACATAAATATATATACATCAAGATTATATATATATATATATATGTAACATATATATATGTAATATAGATCCTTCTAGAAAACCAATGGCTCACATTAGAAATACAGCTCTAAAGATCTGATATTCATCAGTGAATTATCATAGTCACATTTGAAAGTCATATGATTAACTCACATTTTTAAAATTCACAGAATATTCAGAATTATTTATTTTAATCACTAGTTCTGCATTCTGTCTACCAAAATTATGCAAGTGAAATATTTGACTGATTAGGAAATCTTTCATAGAATTCTCACTTTCACAGATGATCTAACAAGACAGACAGATGATAGATTGAGAGATAAACGATAGACCAACAGAGAGAGAGAATGTTGGTGAAAGATAAACAGGTTAGTTAAGGAAAAATGCCTAGGTGGAGCTTGTAATGATATAAAATAATTAGCTCTTATGAATTAAATTGCTGGTTTTCCTTTTAAATGATATTAATATTTTAATTACTGGATATTCCATTACTGGTTCATCTGGACACCTCAGTGTTTATGAAAGTATTCATATGTTCATGAAGCTCTGTATGAGTATAGTTGTCCAAATCTATAAAATGTCCTCAAGGGGCTAGGGTCTTGGCTTAAATGGTTGGCAAGTGGTTGAGCACTTGCCTAGCACATGTAAGGCACTGGGTTTTATCCTCAGTGCTAAAGGAAGGAAGGAAGGAAGGAAGGAAGGAAGGAAGGAAGGAAGGAAGGAAGGAAGGAGGGAAGGAAGGAAGGAAGGAAGGAAGGAAGGAAGGAAATGTCCTCAAACTGAATGGCTTCTAATTAAAAGGGCACGTCTACATCATGTCTCTATAAGACACTAGATGAAAGCATTCATTGATAATAAAAGTGGTCATTAAAAATAAAATAAAACAATAAAGACAGTAGACATCTTAGAAAAATAAATATTTTAATTTCACCACGTAGCTTTCTTCAAATGTGACTATATCAAAGTGAAGAAATGGATCCTTCTAAATAAACAGCACCCCATAATTTAGAGACTTTGCCAAAATATAGGTTAGATATTTTTCCACCACTTCATTTCTTCCTTGGGGATGCCTATACATGTCTGATTTTCCAGGAAAGAGTCGGAAGAATGCATCCCAAGTTGATTGAACAATGAGGCTTGCCCCTGGTTAGTCTGTGCTTAATTTGTGGAGGGCTCCTCACATCCCACCTGAAGAATTCCTTCTTCTTTACTATAGACACCCAGGGTCTTCAAACTCCTGTTTACCTCCTGTCCTTATGCAAATTGATTCCCACTCTCACATAGCACCCCAGCCTGACTCTAAGCCACATGCTATTAAAAGGAATTTGGAGCAACACAACTTGTTCTCTGAGTTTTCTTATGAAGTACCAAACTGAAAGTTTTTTTTGTTTTTGTTTTTGTTTTTGTTTTTCCCAATAGCTTCTTGTAATGCTTTTGAAATTCAATGTACATAAGAGATTCTCATTGCTCTGGTTCATTTTAAGGAATATATTTACTATCTCATTATGTATGGTCTAGACTTGGCAGAGTAATCCTGAGCTTTCTAAGGAAATATAGAGGATCCTTCCCCACAAGGGCCTTGTCAGCTAAGAAATGTCCTTCTAAAGACACATTTGCTTAAGTCATGGCACCCGTGAACATTGACTGACGTGGTGAAACAGTAGGCATTGCCCTGCTGGGTGCTACCTCTTTGTAACCACATGTACCCTTATAAAAGAAAGGCAGAGGTGGTTTTCATAAAAGTGCACCTAGCCCATGGTCCGTGTGAAGATGAAGGAAGAGATTTGAACATGGTGACCACAGCCAGTTAATGCTGCAGCCATCAGAGGCTGATTCTTCTCTTGAACCCCAACATAGTACAGCCCTACTACACCCTGATTTCAGACTTCAGGCTCCAGGACCTTGAGAGAATAAACTTTTGTTTTAAGGCACTAAGCTCATGGTGATTTGCTAATGCAGTCCCAAGAAACTTTAATATGATACAATATAAGCTTTTGAGTCAGTTTCACTGGCTGGCAGCTGTGACCTTGGGTAATTTCTGATTGTCTTAATTTCCACATCTAAAAAATTGCTATAAACATACCCATGGAATTGTTGTGAAGCTTTTTGAGAAAAAATTTTGTATTAAAGCAGATAAGCGTAGTGATTGACACAAAATAAAGATAAACATTACATATCACCTACTGTTCTATTTTACTAAATTTTAAATAATAATATAAGATACCCCTTTCAATTTATCCTCCATAACTGCTACAGCAGAACAAACCAGTGACTCATACATAATCCTTTGCAGAGATTTATTTAGCTACTTAAACTAACACCTATATGGGGGTGATTTTGCTCCACTCAGGGTTTTCATGTTAGTTGACAGAAATGCTATGTCAATACTTTCTCAAAGGAACTCCTAAGATTAAAAAAAGAAGAAAGGTTGGGAACATTATTATTTCAATGACATTAAGTAGAGCTCCTATAAAACTGAAGAAAGAGAGCTGGTGGCATATTTTGGGCTGTGACCTCCCAAACTGTTAAAAATGCTAGAGCTATCTAATTGCAGATATTGTGTTAATTACATTAAAGAAAAAGAAACGTGCATATATGCTACATGCATCTAATTCCCTCATAGACCCAAAGACACCCCTGATCTTCTTCCCCACCCCACCCCGCCAATGTTACCTCTCCACCTGGCCTTGAAGTCTGTACCAATACCCAGGGGTAAATATGCACCTGGGAAAGGAGACAGTGGGTCTCCCCTTGTGCAGTGACTTGTCTCAGTGAAATTGTTCCCCACCCATCCAAAGAAAGGAATTATTTCAAAAATTAGGAGACAATAGATGACATAGAGACTAACAATTTAAGTATCAATTATAGCTTCTCCACTGAGGGATGGTTCCCCCAAATTTTCATTTCTAATCACATTTTCTCTTGCTCATGCTCTTCATAGAAGCTTCAGGGAAAAAAAAAGCTCAATTTGTTATGACATTTCTCGAAGATAAATGCGAACTTCTGATAGAATTTTGCCTATGAATATGGTGTAAATTTCTTTGCTGGCACTGCATCCTTTTCCCAGATTCTTATTCCAAGTATGGATGTGATATCTAGTACTGGGCAGCCACCTTGTAACTAGTGAGTTGAGAACATGAGATGAAGGTAATACACATACAAAAATATTTCATGAGAGTTCCTGCCTTTACTTTTTGAACTTTTAATATCAGCCAATTGATATATTCAGCCCTTGAATATTACTTCCCTATTACTTGATACTGAATGCATTCCTATTGTCATTTAGATACATGGTTGTTATGGTTTGGATGTGAGGTGTCCCCCAAAAGCTCACATGTGACACAATGCAGGAAGGTTTAGAAGAGAAATGATTGGGTTGTAAGAGTCTTAACCTAATCAGTGAAATCATCCCTGATGGGATTAATTGAAGTGGTAGGGTGTGGATGGAGGAGATTGGAATTGGGATGTGATTTTGGGGTATATATTTTGTTTCTGGAGGGTGGAGTCTCTTTCTCTTT
The DNA here is from genome assembly GCA_020662805.1 of Glaucomys volans. Taxonomy (NCBI): domain Eukaryota; kingdom Metazoa; phylum Chordata; class Mammalia; order Rodentia; family Sciuridae; genus Glaucomys; species Glaucomys volans. The sequence goes on from JAJEJO010001673.1 coordinate 446,746, forward strand.
CTGCTTCCTGATGAGTGAGCTGTTTCCCTCTGCCACATTCTTCCGCCGTGATGTTCAGCCTTACCTTGAGCCCTGAGGAATGGAGCCAGTTGTCTGTGGATTGAGACCTTTCAAACCATGAGCCCTCAAATAAGCCTTTCTTCCTCTATAATTTTGCTGGTCAGATCATTTAGTCACAGCAGCAAAAAGCTGATTAAAACAATGGTGTCCCCCAAATCTCATTTATTAGACAACGCAAGGATTTTCAGGGGTGAAAATATTAGATTATGAGAGCATTAAACTAATCAGTGGATTAATCCACAGGTAAGAATTAACTGGGAGGTAACTATAGGCAGGTAGGATGTGGCTGAGGGAGACAGGTCACTAGGAGCATGCCTTTGGGCAATACTTCTGGTCAGGTCTTTTGGTCGCAGTGAAGAGAATGCCGACTAAAACAATTCCCAGCTGAGGTAGACTGGGAAGTATCAAATGAACCACAAGCAAATTGATGAATTTATCCCACAAGCCATGAGCATCTGCTGAAAATTTCAAACTAGAAATTGAAATGCTCATGTTTTATTTTGTTAAAAGTGTTAATGAACATCAAGAATCCATTTAAAAGAACTCTAAAGGGGTTAAGAGAAACAAAAGAGCACTGGAGTTTCAGTGGAATACCCCAATTTAATAAACTATAGAGGATAATCACATTTTAATTTGCCAGGGTTCTAATGTTTTCTGTGCCTTTTTTTTTTTTTTTTTGCTATGTGATTAGGTAGATAACTTACTTCACTTCAGCTATCCACCTGTGGAACTATCGTAATAGCAGTGACATCTCACAAAATTGTTACAAAAATTAAATCAATCTAATTAAACACTTATAACAGTGTTTGGCAAAAATAGGCAGTTTACATGTTTGATAAGTAAATAGGATAATAAGTATGCAAATGAATTATTATTATAAGGTGTAAGAGTCAAAACTATTTCGATTTTCCCGATGGCTGGCCTTTGGTTCTCCATTTAATTCTTTATGCATATGCAATTAAAACTTTCCATTAAAGAAGGACGATTTCTTCAAAAAATGAGTTCTTTTTTAAAAACTTACTAATTATTTTAATTCAACATATAAAATGATTGCAGAACTGTCCATTTTATGCATAAAAACTTATCATGGTACTCTGCAAATATTTAAGCAATGTTAAAACTACATAACCTGAATGATGTTGTCATAAAGCTAAGCGTGTGCGCGTGCACCCACACACACACACACACACACACCAGAGGAAACCACGAAAAGGAGAAAAAAATTATCAAAATTGTTTTCATATTGAGAAGATGAAATCCTTAATTTTATTTTCTGGAAAGCTTGCAGTAACCATGGAAGATGTTTTTTATAAAAGAAATAAAAGGAAAAAAATAGTAGTGCATACATGTGTGTATACACACATCCTATTTTCTATATGTACGCGTGTGTGTGTGTGTGTGTGTGTGTGTGTGTGTCTTACTTCTGCCATTTGATCTTACCTACAAAAATTTTCAGGTATTTTTTTTTTCCCCAAGGAATTAGCAACTGCATGCAAATTTTCATTTTGAAAGTGGTCTTCCAGTGGTGAATTTGATAATTGTATGAAAATGAAGAGTTTTAATAAGCTGTGGCAACATAATAAACTGTCATAGAGGACTAATTATCACTTAAGGACTCACAATAGCTGTCATCTTTTCATACTGAGAATGCAGACCCTAAACAAGCACAGAAAAAGGAAAAACAATCAACTTCTACAGAAGCATGCAAAAGAGCTATTTTCTGCCTTGCTAGAAGTAATGAAAGGACTAAATGTGAATAGTCATTCATCATGCAAATGAATGGAGTCATTTGTTAGATTTCTATTTTATGGAACTGAAAGGCACTCAAAAGATCTTTATTAAAATTTTTTTAAAAAGCTTTTTTTCCCTTATTTTAAAAATTTCTTCACAAAATGAAGTTCGCTACTTCCTTAAATATCTCCCTGGTCATCAACGTTCCCTTGGAAACACTATTTCAGTTAATTTTTCAAAAATTTGGTTTTTATAACACTACAAAATTCTGTTTATTGGGAAATCTACCAGTTAGAAATGCCAAAGTATTTGTCAATGTATAATTGAATTACGTAATTTTAAGATGTAGTCAGAAAACTGAAGACTTGAATATATCTGATAAAGAAGGCAGAAGATTATTTTTGAATAATCAGAATTCATCAAATGACAAAATCTTTTCATCTCTTCTCACATATTCTTAAATTAAGTGAACTGTTCAGATTTTATTTATTTGTTTATTTATTTAGTGCTGGGGATTGAATGCAGGATCTTGTGCATGCATAGGCAAGTGCTCTACCACTGAATTATATTCACAGGCACAAGTGTTCAGATTTAAGAAACTTGCATTTCCATTTGATCTTTCCTTAGCCCAAGCTTCAGTCTGGTTATTTTTTTTTTTCCCTCAAGAAACTCAGAAATAGGGACTCTGCTTCTAGTGAAAATATGAAAAGACTGGAAGACCTTTTACCCTTAGTAACCTCAAGAGAAAATCCAAAAATATTATAAAAGTCAAATATATCTAATGCAAAAAGAATACTATGATAAACTGACTCCCAGAAAGAAGAACCAATGGCCTGGTTTTGGAAAGGCAGGTAGAAGATCTGTCCAACATAGGGGCCCTAAACAGATGGGAGCTATTTTTGCTCCACCTCCACCCACCATTGCAAATGCTTTCCTCTTCTTACTAAAGTGAATTCCAGGAGATGTAATGGGCCATTGCCCTTTCTCCCATTTATTCCACCCCCTCCTTTTGGAGACAAAGATTAAAAAGTAGAGTATGCAAGCATAATATATAGTAAAAATTAGAAAATGACAGTATACACCAGGAAAAGGCACAGACTCTGGAATGACTCAAAAAATATATTTATACCACAGGTCTCCCTTGGCATAGAGACAGCACACAACAATTTAAAAAAGAACAAAACCAGTAACAAAAATGGCAAAACCCTGAGGGAGAGGAGAATGAGTTAGCATATTAATAGATTCAGATACCCAGCTTTCATCAATAAAGTCACAATTTATACAAAGAAATCGGAATTAATATGAGGTCAACAAACACTGTCCCTGCAAACGACTTTACTTCAAACTACTAAATAAAACATTGCAGAAGCTATCTTAAAATTTGTCAAATACCTAAGGGGATGTAACAAAAGTCAAGAAAATAATGCATGAAGAAAATGAAAGCATCACTAAGGAGATTTAAAAAAAGAGAGAAATTTTGTAGCCATAAAGTATAATAACCAAAATGGAAATTTTACAAGCAAGATTCAAAAGCAGATTTGAGCAGGCAGAAGATAGAATCAGCAAAGGTGAAGACAAGATAATGGAAATTATTGAATCTAATGGACAGAAAGAGGAAACATTAGAGAAAAGCTAATAGAACATAAAGGACCTGTGAGACACTATTATACTGCATGAAAAACCCATAAGGAAAAAAGAGAAAGTAGCAGAAAGAAGGTTTAAATAATGGCTGAAAATTCCTAAAATTGATTAAAAACATGAATATTAAAGTTGAAGAAGTTCAACAAACTCTAAGTAGAATGACCTCAAAAAGACTCACATGAACACACTTTGTAGTCAAAATTTCAGAGACAAAGGCAAAGGAAATCCTGACAGCATCAAGAGAGAAGTGAATTATCACATACAAGGCATTCACAATAGTAGCATCAGATTTCTCATTAGAAACTTCTTCAGAATGCAATGAACTGATACAGTTAAATTGCTAAAAGGAGGATGCTGTACCAAAAATTTTATATCCATCAAAAAAGCTCTTTGAAAGTAAGGTAAATTTTACATTCCCAGGTAAGCAAAAGCTGAAGGTATTTGTTCCTGCAAGAAATGCTTAAGAGATACCTGCAGGATAGAAGGAAAGGCTACTATACAGTATCTCCAAGTCATGTGAAGAAATAAACATAAATGTAAATACATTAATAATTATAAAGCTAGTCTTATCATTACAGAGTTTTGTAACATGACATTTTGTTTTTTTCCATAATATAAAAGTTTAATGCATTTAAAATTATTAGTTGGCAGTTTGGGGCACACAATTTATAAGATTATAGTTTTGTAACACCAAAAGGAAATGTAAAAGGAATTTGTTTTCACTAAAAAGAACAAGTTAACTAAACACAAGAGAGTAATGTATAAACAAAATTCAAAGTGGCAGAAATAAATCTCTCCTCATCAGAAACGGCTTTAGATGTAAATGAATTATACACTTCAACCCAAAGACTCAACATTGGCAGAATTCTTTCAAACCATGACCCAACTAGTGATTGCCTACAGAAGACTCACTTTATATCCAAAATCACTACTGTATTGAAAATGAAAGGACAGAAAAAGATACAGGCTGCAAATAGTAACCAAAAGAGAGCAAAGGTCTTTATAGCTATATCATACCAAATATATTTTGAATCAAATAAAGGTCATGAGAGACAAAGACGGATATTATATATTTATGAAAGATTAGATTCAGCAAGATGATTAATCATTACATTTATGCACCCAATAACAGATCATGAAAACATGGAACAAAATTGATAAAATTAAAGAGTGAAATACTTTGCAATAATAGCTGGTAACTTCAATACCCCACTCTCAATAATGGATTGAAGCATCGGACAGAGGGAGAATAAGGAAAGTTAGGACTTAAACAGCATGATAAACCAACAGATTCTAATAGAAATGTATAGAACACTCTGTCCCACAACAACAGCCCATACATTCTTCTCTAACTTACCCTCCTTGTTCTATTCATGCCTCTGAGACCCATGAAGCTCATCCACACTGGGATGGCTACCTGCTTTACTCAGTCTACTGGCTCAAATGTTAACTTTACCCAGAAATTTAATACTGAAACATCCAGAAAAAGAATTAACCAAATATGTGGGCACCCCATGGTCCAGTCAACTGAGACGTGAAGTTAATCATCTCATACCTGGGCACACACATGAACACATGCACTCCCTTACACTCTGCTGCCAACTGAGGTGGCCTAGAAACAGTGATGCTTCAGCAGCAATAAAAATACCTAGCACTCAGATCATGGCTTCTTCATCATTCTCCAATAAAACAAATGAAATGGCTTGTTGAAGAAATAATGGAGGACACCAGGATGGTATCAGGGAAAATATGAAATAAAAATTGATGAGAGAATATTAAAAGGACTCAGAAGCCAACTTAAAAGAGTTTCAAATGAATAAATCAGGGATAATTTGAATAAAATAAGTGATAGTTATACATTTTGACCAATAGAGTAAAGCAAATATGAGACAATCAATCCATGAATACTTTGCCTTACAATATAATTTGAATTAATAAATATGTAAGAATAATGGAAACAATGTCATTTGTGGAATACAAAAGTAATTATTGCTACACACATAAATTATGTGAAGTCTGGTGAAATTTACCAGTGAAAGTATGATGAGAAATAAGATAACTTCATGTTCTCTGACAAGATATTTAGTAATGACAGTTAGAAAACAGTAGCTTTAAAATAGAACAAAAGAGGGAATAAAGTGTGCACCACCAGCCAAAGAAAAATGCTGATTTCACGTACCTCCTGGTACATTGAGGAGGGCGGGGAACAACCTCATTTAAATGCATATTAAATCTAATTATGAAATAACTTCAAACCATCCCAAACTTGGGGATAGTCCACAAAATAGCTAGTCAATAATCTTCAAATCAGTCAAGGTCAGGAAAAATAAGTATCTAGGTACTGTCACAGATCAGAGATTAAATGGCAGACACAAGAACTGAACTCAGTATGGGAGTCTGGATTGGATTTTGAGTAAGTAATGAACATTACTATCAAGACTCTGGCATATTTGTTTTGGTCTGTTTGTTTTTTGTTGTTTTGTTTTGTTTTGTACCAGAGATTGAACTCAGAGGCGCTTAACCATTGAGTCACATCTCCTGCACTTTTTATTTTTATTTTTTTGTTTGTTTTGAGATAGGGTCTCACTAATTTGCTTAGGGCCTCACTACTTTGCTGAGGCTGGCCTCAAACTTGCAATCCTCCTGCCTCAGCCTTCTGAGTCACTGGGATTACAGGTATGCACCATCACATCTGGCTACTGACAAACTTGAAAAGGTCCATAGATTAGTTCCTGAATTTGTTGCATAATAATGTTGCATAATAACATAAGAGGAAGCTAGATGAAGAATATTGGGGAAATATGCAATATTTTGCAAACTTCCTGTAACATCAAAATTATTTACATTAGTATGAGTCTACTATTTCCTATGAGACGTGCATTACATCATAAGACACTTATGATGAAGCAGGTCTAAGAAAACTATAAGATTTTTTTTTAAATGAATGTTCTTTTAATTCTACTGAAATTCTCTGTTGATATCATTCACATCAAGGAATCTACAAATTCATGGGAAGAAAATATTGCAGTCTTTTTATTGGTTATGTTCTATAGAGAAGTAAAGTAGAGAAATTAAGGTCTCTGTTGCAGAAGTTAGATTAAGTTGAAAAGCCTGACTTCTCTACTTAGTAGTTATGAAATGTGGGGAAGACACCTTAATGATATTGAACCCTGGTCTCTGTTTGTGAAATATGAGGCTCATTATTGTACAGACTGTACAGATTTTCTTGTCAGTGTTTGTGGAGCTGACCAGGAGAGAGAAACTGAATTGTGCTTCACACACAAGTACTAATATTTGTTAATGTATTATTATATATTTGTGAAAAGCTAAAGAGTACTATTATTTGGTGGGATGAGAATGCTCATCTGCTGTTTCTGATTGTATTTTATATAATTCCAGGACTGTACCTGGGGGTATTGATTAGACCGTGAAGAGAAAAATACTACCACATTCACACTTTAAATAGGAGACAGTGTCCCACATGAAACATAGGTAGCAGTAGCAGAGCCAGCTGAGGCTGGAGAACAAGGGACACTTCCTCTCCTGAAGGCTGCTTCCCACACTATGCAAGTCGGTTGTTAGAGGTGGTGATGCAATGTAGAGTTTCCTTTTCTGGAAATATCTGCCATTCCTTTTTATTATATGTTTAATGTTGATGCAATTTTGGTACAAAAACACTGAGAATGGCAAGAATTAAAAAGCCTTTTACATCCAACTACCCTTTTGAGAAGCAGAGCACTGGGTTCATTATTCCACCCTGACCTAAACAAGACATGAAAGACAGACTATTTTTGTTGTTTTGTTCTTTTCTTTTTTTCTCTTCCAAACTGAGAGTTGACATGAGGCTTGAATAGAGAACACAAGAGCTAACACAAACAGATTCCAAAATTACATCCCTCAATTAATAAGTTAAAGTTAAAACAAATAGACTTTCCATGAATTTGATTCCTAAGTCTAGTGGGAAAAGCACCAGGTCAGACTGATGAGTATTTTTTGTCCACCATGCCATTGTCTGATAAAATTGACCATCCAGGACTGGGAATGTCACTCAGTTGGGGCTCAGTGGGCGAGCTCCTGCGGAAGGTCAGTTCCCAGAACAAAAGGAAAAAAACAACAACAGTCATCCAAACATATATGAAAATGCTACTGCAACCACAAATCACAAATTCTGATTTCTGGTATGGAGTTCTGAAAATGAATCCTCTGTCCTGAGTTTATTCCTGTATTTAATAATGAAGAGTTTTATCCACTGAATCCTTAAATTAATTCAGTATATTTCGGGGTGGGATTAGAATTAGTTTCCTCTATTTATGAGAAAAACTAAATTGGGGGATGTGATAAAAAAACAGGTAAAGTCCATTTTCCTGGACACTTCTATACAAGTCCCCAGTTTCTCTCTCTTTCTCTCTCCTTCTCTCTCTCTCTCTCTCTCTCTCTCTCTCACACACACACACACGCACACACACACACACACCTCTACACATTTAGATTTTCCTTTATAATTAAGTGATATATCATTTTGGCAGAAAATTTGGGTTGTATTCTTACTTGTTTCAACATGTCTGACCACAGAGAATTGTACTGCTGAAAAGTTGCATGCCAAAGGTATGCGGCATATATCAAAATTCCTGGGATGCTCCCTGGTGACTTCTAGACGGGGGTGAGTTTGACAGACTGCATTGTTACAGTTGTCATGATATACACAAGAAATACTCTGTGCAGGATCATGGGGGTCATGGCATTTGTAATCTTCAGAAGAGGCAAGAAGAAAGAAATCTCACGTTTGGAAAATTGTCAAAGAAAGGCTGCATTGAGTATAATACCAAGGAGAATAGAGGACTTTAGAAAAAATTTTAAGGCAGTATGGAAAATGACATTGGGAGTCAACACTAACAAGTGTACACACTGTACTTTTAACTGGAATTTTCTTATATAAAGGAATTTTACTTTTATATTTACAGAGACCAAGAAGTTTCAGGTATCTGTGAAAGAATTTCATGAAGCTTTAAAAATTATCAATATTTTATAGGTATCAAATTTTAAATGTATTTATGTATAAATTAAGATGATGATGATGATGATGATGCTTCAAGTTAAGTACTTGATATTCTAATCTGCAAAGACCAATCTAGCCTGAACTACTAGAGAAATACACTGTTCCATTTCATCTATGGAACTAATAAAGGGGAAAAATAAGAAAAAAAAGTAATAATTCCAAGTGACATTTCAGAAAGTTTATTTTGGAGGGAAAGAAAGAGAATAATTTCTTTAAATCAAACTCTTGTCTACAGAGCTGCCTATGGTGGCTTCTCAGAAAACCAAGCAGATTATGTCACTATTCTTTGGTTCCTGGTTGCCTATGAAGTAAAGTCTAAATCACTATATGTAGCCATCTCAGTGTGACCCTAACTAGTCCCTGCCACTCTCTCCTTCTTAGCATCCTCCTTGTTTATCTCCAGTAGAATGTTTAGTCATGCTATATTTGTTTCTTGTACTCTTTGATTTGGGATATTTTATTTCTCTTTACAATGATGGTTCTCAGCCAGGGTCTCTTATAACCGCATACCTAAGGGACATTTAGCAATGTTGGAGGCATCTGCAATTGTCAAAACCAGGAAGCTTTTATTGGCATCTATTGGGTAGAGTCAGAGACGCTGCTGAACCTATGACCACAATATGTAACACAGCCTCCTTTCTTCTACTGCACAACAGAGTAGATTAGTTCAAATGTTACTAATGTTGAGGCTAAGAAAGATATGAATGAGAAGCGCTTCCTTCTACACATCATGCAATTCTCTCTACCCTTTCAAACTCAACTCCAATGTCACCTCCTCCAAAAAAACCTACCTGAATTCACCTGATCCATATAGGTGTTTCAAAAATTATCGCCCATACCACTTCTGTGATATTGTTCCAAAATTACTGACACATACTACTAACTTTCATTAGTCTAACAGTTTAAGGACAGGGCTTGTGTCTTATTCCAGTGTTCTGTTTCCTGTATGGCCCATGGTAGACATTAAAAATTGTATGGGTTACTAAATCACTAAATAACACACGTTTGCACATTTGGGTCTAGTAAATTGTTTTACCCATAGTAGCTACTCATCTTTTTGTGCTTGTTATTATTTGAAAAATCTGAGCTTTTATGCTGATATTCCTCATCTTTAGCATGAGCATATACAAAAAGCTATATAATGGTTGAATTAAATGAGCCATTCCTTGCAAACCGTGGGAGAAATGCCTGTCATACAACAAACACCACATAAATATTTGCTTTATTACATTTAAATATTCGTTATTCCTAACTTTTATGGATTTTAGTAAACCTAACTCTAACATATAGAACTGCAAAATCATATCCTCATGCCACGTAGTGCTTTAGTTACTCCTAAAATATTTGCTCCCAATATGTACTTAACCTTTTCTGGAAAACATCTTCCACTTAAAAATAGAAGCAATACTTTTACTTTTCAGCCTCAGGTACCCAACTTAGATACATGACAAATTCATTTTTACTTTGAAAAATCCAGAATTATCCTTATGTTCAAATCTCAAACCTGATATTAATATGTATGAAGAGTTTGTTTCAGTCAAATTGTAAATATTTAATTTTTCTGCTTTTCTGACACTGGTCTTTAGATTTGAGACTTGTGAACAGCTTGGATTTATTTGGCATTGGATAAATGTAAATAACAACCCAGTCATTTTTTTCTCTTTGAATTTTTTAGTAAATACTGAACAAAATATAATTTGGATCTACTGCTACATCAGCACCCCCCAAAAAAGAAAAAAAAAAAAAAACCAACCATTAAAATTATCATTTCAGCAGGAATTGGGAGCTGTTGCAATTTGCAAGAGGAAGCCAAGTCTTGCACATGATTCTGTCCATAAACACCTAAGGCCTCCTCATGACTTGGTGTGATTATAATAACGGGCTCTAGATGGTTAGGTAAATATTCAAGATCTGACATTAGTTTATTGAATTAATGGCTTGTGACATAAGGATGGAGACTCTTTAAATGAGTTCATTTCTGGCAATCATTTCGGCATCTTGAAAGCCCCCAACCTTATCAGAATTGTGAATTACTTGAGTCTAAAAATATTAGGCAAAAATGTAATAACCACTCTCTAGAGATGACTGCTCCTTCCTGGTTCAGTTATGAGAAAAGAAAATAAAACAGGTGAATCAAGTGAATAAAAGAGATAATCAAATTCCATGTGTCAGTAAACTCTCAATTCCATTCTTATGTTATCATAATTGCATTATCTAGACTCTTTGTGTGAGTAACTGAGCAGAAATTCTCCTGCCTTCAATCCCATTATCTGACACGGGAAAAAAAAACAAAGTGAAAAATAAATATTGAAATAATTAGTCAGATTCTAGACTACAGGATTGAAAGAATATTGTCATGAAACACTCTATTTTTATATTCCCTCTCTTTCTCCTACCCTTCCCCCCCCCTTAGTTGCTTTCCCTTTCTCTCATTCAAATAGAATAATTTTCCTACAAATAAACAGTACCATTGTAAGACAATTCTCTTTTGATAACTCTGTAGAATTTAGAGAAAAATAAGAAAAAGAAATTATTAACAATATTAACAAACTGATGATTTTGTCTTCTACGACTCATTTTTCTTCTTATGGTAATCATAGACTGTTTTTTTCTTTGAGGAAAAAGAAATTTCATTTTATACAAACAATCTATGCATTGAACTCCCTAGTAATAGTGCTGATTTGGGCAATCTACTTGTGAATCTAGTAAGTACTAAAAATTTGTAATACAATGATTAGGAATATGAATTCACTTTCTGCAGAGTTTTTAATAAGTAAGATATAAATCTGAAATATCCAGATATATTTTTGCCAAATGCAAGGTGAAAGTCCATCTGCAAAAAAATATGATATAGAGGAAATCAGAGATGGTACATAGAGTTAAATATATTTGTATGTGTGTTTGTATATAATATAAGCACCAGAAATAAATGCATCTAAAATCACAGCATTCATATCATTTGAGCAATTAATTATATTTTATTTAATTTTCATCATTTTAGTTGATGTAAGTTTGGAACATTGATAATAAGTTACAGAAAAGAGAAAATTTTACTTTTATTTTCTCAAGCAACAAGAATTTCAGGAACTAGTACTCAGAAGTGTGCCCAGAGGCCAACAGGCATCATTGTGCTCCTTTCTTTGTGACCCATCCCTTTAACCATGAGCAAGCCTGTCTCCTCCTTGGCTTCAAAGAATGGGTCACCTGCTCAGTTTCAAAGCTGCAATCCAGAACTTTTGGCATAAGACTGACATGAAGACTTGCAAGAGCAAGACTGCTGCCCAGGATTGAGGAGAGTGAAGTTGTCTCCATCCGGCATCCCCAGAAAGTCTACAAAGCAATGTTGTTGCCCTGGTAAATGGGCATAACACAGCATCTAGCCCAAGAAGATTTAAAATCAAGATTTAAGATTTAAAATTAAGAGAAAATTCCCCTGCCAGTTTTGGGACTTGCTTGGGGACCATGACCTTTTGTTTTTCTGAATTTTCCATTTTGAAGTGAATGGAAGGCACTCTGTCAATGGTTAAGCCATGTTTAATCTAAGTCTGCCCCACCAATGTATTTGGAAGCAGATCCAAGCTAGTTTCATAGGTTCACTAATGGAGAGGGATTTTACTTCAGGGTAAATTGTAACTGGAATCTCTTCTGAACATGACTTAAATGATGTTGAGGTAAAATTTTGGACTCAGAAATAATGCTAGAAGGGTTTAAGCCTGGAAGCTGTCAGGATGTTGGTGAATGGAATTTTCATGTGAGGACAGGTTTGGAGGTTCAGAGGTTGGACAGAATGTAATAAGCTAAATTGTGACCCCCAGATTTACATCTTGAAATTCTGGCCTCTGGTACTCAGAATAGTGCTCCATTTGGAAAAAGGATCTTTAAAAAGTGATTAATAATTACACTTGGGGGTCGAGTCCACATCCAATCTGTTTTCCTTCCTAATAAGTGGAGATTAGGCCACATGGAGACACCAGACACATAGAATACGATCATAGGAAGATACGTCATGACCGTGGCCATCTGCAAGCCAAGGAGAAAGTTTAGAGAGGAAATCAACCCTGCAGGCACCTTGATCTTGAATTTCCAAGCTCCAGAATTCTAAGAATAAAAATATCTATCCTTCACTTACTCTGATTTTTGGTGGTTTTAGTTATGGCAGATCTAGTAAACTGATACATCTTGACAATTGTGAATAAGTCCTTTTGATTTAAGTCAAAATCATTCTAGAAACAAATGTCAAAGTTTTTAATTCCTTAGGATTCTTCCGGCTTCAAGGGGATTACCTGTAGCAGTCAAACATGGCTTAACCATTGACAGAGTGCCTTCCATTACCCAGAGACAAGTGTAGCATATAACACATTAATGATAAATGACAGAGAAAGGGAGATTAATTACCTCTAGTTAAGATACATTCACTTGGAGTCAATTAAAGCTGAAAATACTCTATCATAATTTTGGAATATGTAGAAAGAGTTAAAATTAAAAATCATGTAATATGTGTGAGGTATAGTAAAGAGAAAATTTTCTTTTTCTGCATATAAAGAGAGGTACATATATGTATGTATATAATGTAGCATATGTATTTATATGCTGTGTTTTGGATTTGTCCACTCCAAGATTCTGGTGTTGAGGTGTTGAAACTATTAAGAGAGAGGGGCCTCGAGGAAGTGAGTCGGCCATGAGAGCATCTCCCTTTTGAGTGAGATTAGGCATCCACAGAAGAGGCCCCACACAGCCCTGGGTTTGCTTGCTCCTTCCCACACATTCTGCTAGGTGGAGACACAGCGTTCTTTCCCTCCAGAGGACGGAGCACCGGGGCACCAACCTAGAAGATGAAAGTGACCTGACCAGACAGCAAAACCTCCTGGCACCTTAGTTATGGACTCCTCAGCCTGCAAAACTCTGAGGAATAAATTCCTGTTCTTTATAAATGGCTGCATCTGGTATTTTGCCTTCAGAGCACAAGCAGTTTAAAGCAGGAACTGTGCTTTTAGATACATGCTACATGTGCTGCCTTTCCACTTTTGTCCACTGAAGCCTACACCAGGAATTTCAGGGGAGTAAATGGCCTGTCACCATTTGTCACCTGTGCAACATCCCAGTAGCCAGGCTCTCTCTTTAATTTCTGCTTTTGCAGAATTGCCCCTAACCTTCTATTCAGGCATGGATCTCATCGTGATGGTGACTTTGAGGACGTTTATTTCCTAGATTCTGAGAAATCACTGTCTGGCTGTAGTTGTTGGTCTGAGCTACTTTTCCTGAGTTACTCCAGTTAAGAGGCAAGACAGCAGGTACTTGCAGGAAGACTTTACATAGGGGAAGGAACTTAACCACTTTGCATCTTTCTCCTCATTATCTTCTCTTTCTGCATTTCCTTTATTTTTGTTATTGTTTACTTTTGAAGTTAAAAAAATCACAAAGGTTTCTTGGTAGCTTAGTGCTCTTCACTTACTGGTTTGTAAAATACAATCTTTCAAATTTCCTCTTCAGTACGTCTTGTTGCCATTCTTCAGTCTCTTGTAGGGAGGTGGAGGGACAGCAACAAAAAATGATAAGGAACAGAAATAATAGCTTCAGTTGTTCATTAGGCCACGGTTCCAGTAATACCACATTCTTACCACGCCATGCCATCTCAGCAAGCTCTTTCTCATACTTCCTTAGAATGCCCACGCACTCACTCTGCTCTTTCAAGAAATGTCCCTTCATTGTTGGGTACAGTTGTTTGGGTGCAATGACAGTGAACTGGTAATGGGGGCCTGTAAAGCAGCTTCCAAGATTGGTTACATTTTATTGTGCCATTACTAGGTCTAAGCATCTGTGTCAAGTTCTTTCCTGTATTCTTATTCTATCTTCACCACAATTCCCTAAATAATCGCTATAATTAGAAGACTCATTTCAACAGATAAACTGAAGCTCATGGGGATGAATATATTTACAAAATTTTTATAGCTAGGAAGTATGAAGCCTGGAATTCAAACCCAGGTGCTCTGCAGATTCCCGGTTCATTTACTGAACCCCGGTGCTTTACTGTTTCATTAGCCTACTGGTACCAGGTTTGTCCTAGTTGTGAGCTTTAAGGCAGCCATGCTTCTCCTTTTGCTTCAGTTTTCTCACTAATTACAATGAAAGCAGTGAACTTGATGTGGTTTACAATTCCAGGTCTGCCTTGGCCTTCTGTTTCTGGGGAACACATTCTCATGCTTCCTTTTTTCTGATAGTTCCAACTAGAGATTTCTTTCCTTGATGCTGGCCATGATTTTGCATTCAAATTGATCCCCTCTGCTTCTAGAAGGCTAGAAATATGTTATCAAATCCAGAGACATCAGACCTCTTAAGGGCAGTGGTGCTTCTCAGTTGTGCTCATAACACCTTTGCCCAGTCTTAGAGAGTTTTGTTTTGTTTCTGGTCAGATAAGGAGGTACCCTAGCTACTTACACCCCCCCCACACACACACACAATAGTGGAACTAAGCTGAATCATTGAACCCAACAACCAAAACCAACAGATGCATTTGAAGACTAGGAGGAAAGTAAATGGTATCTGTTGTCACTAAGAAATACCTAAATTCCTAGGTGGATGCAAACATCAATTGATAGGATTGTACTCACTAGTATAGCTACTGATTCTGGAAGAACTTGAATGGATGTCTGGTGACAATGGGATATTGGCTTAATTGCAGGGATTTTTGTTGTTGTTTATACAAATATATGACTCATCCTATTAAGTAGAGTTTGAAAGAGTCCTGTCTTCACCAACAGTATCATTGTCATTATAAGAGAGAACATCACTTCCTAGGAAAGAGACAAACATTGAGTCATGTAGGAACACCAGAAGGAACATTTAACCTCAGCCACCAGGGATTTGAAAACGTATGGAAGATGTCTGAGTTCTTCAGTGAAAATGAATTGTTCAGATATTTTATGTGACGATCACATTTCAGGAAGTACATTCTGTGATTCAGAATAAAGAACTCGGAACAACCTCAGGTAGATGGTAAGCAGCATAGTAATCTCAGACAGGATGAATCAACTTCCTTTTCTTCTGAACTATTTCCTTTGCTGCATTAGTGACAGGTATTGCCAGTTTCTTTGAGAAAACAAAGGAGATGAATGCCAGACACCACGGAGGAAACTCTACTCCTGTCCATATATAGTACTGTGAGATATGCAAGGTTTTTTTTTTTACAAATTCTGAAATTACTTATTCCCATCTTTGTTTTTTTTTTAAACAATTTTTATAAAAGTTTTTAATTTAAATATAATTATTTTAAAATTTTTACTACAACTGTGTTCTTATTTTGCATTGTTTTAAGTAGATTCATTATGACTGATATTACTATTACTGTCAAATTCTGATATCAAGGTTGAAGACGGTACAAAATGCAGCATCCTCAGTGAGAATTTCTTCTTAGTTGTGTTTAATGCTATCCTGCAACCCTGCATGTTCAGTGCACTTATCGTCTAACCCCTTTGGTATCTCTTTCATAGCCTAAGGGCTCTAGTTTTACATATGCTTTCAGCAAACTCCTTTTTGTGAGTTCTACATCTCACGGCATACAGTATAAAGCAACACGTCTTCAAGAGAAAGATGTTACTACTTCCATAACTAGAATTTTCACAGAAACACAAAAATGTGATACATCGCTATTTTAAAAGCAATTTTATTTTAGAATGACAGAGGTGTACTAAAATGAATTAAAGACACAAATAAGCTTAAGAATTATAAATAATTTGCATATCACAACACCAAGAAATACCTATCTATTGGCAAAGAAAATGTGTGACCATGTATTACATTAATATGAAATCTCTCCTGAGATTAGAAGTACTTTTTTTCTCCTTACTGACATTTTCATGTTTCATGATGTTTTATGATAGAATCAACATGATTTTAAGAGAAGAATAAAATCAACTTTATCAGTTGTGTTATACAAAAAGGTCTATTTGTTGATGAAAACATGTTCTACAGATGGATTTGTCTTATTCAGTTCCAAATATGAATGGATAGTAATTTCATTACGTGTTTCATTACTTGTAGTAATTTCATTTGGATCTAGCAGAAGTAGACTAAGTCTAGAATTATGGAACTGCTTTAAAAACATTTTCTGCTCTACAAGGTGAGAAATTGTTTTTGAAATTTCAGTTTGTCAAGATTGGTTTGCTTTATCCATGAGTAACTGTATAGAGAAATTATTTTGAGGTGAATATTTGTTCCAAGTATATATAGCTTTATATAATCAAC
Source organism: Glaucomys volans (assembly GCA_020662805.1). Classification (NCBI taxonomy): domain Eukaryota; kingdom Metazoa; phylum Chordata; class Mammalia; order Rodentia; family Sciuridae; genus Glaucomys; species Glaucomys volans. The sequence goes on from JAJEJO010001673.1 coordinate 463,475, forward strand.
AGAAAGAGGCACTTTTGAACTAAATCACATAAAAAGAAAAAGAGAAAAGTTAGGTCACTAGATGGTGCCATAATGTTATTTTTTACTTTATTGTCAGGGATTCTGGAACATTATTACAACCATTTTTAAGATGTATCATGTCAGGTATTATGTAGCACAAGAAAGAAACTTAATATTAACAACATAGATAATTTAGAGAGGAAATATTAATCATAAAAAATGAGTTATAGATTGTATTGAATTAAATTGGATTAAAGCCATCAATAAGCATGCTAGACAAGTATTGATGAAATCAAGATAGAAATATTTAATATAAAGAAGTAATAATCTATGCCTATTTTTAGACTTTTTAGTAATTTTATTTCTAAAAGCACTGTAATTGCTCATTACACATGTGGGTGCACATACAGAAAATAGCACTGCTTCCTAGTCTGCTAAAAAAAATCACAATTTCTCTATCCATTAAATAAGCAAGTTGTGTGTGTATGTGTGTGTGTGTGTGTGTGTGTGTGTGTGTGTGTGATTTTTTTTAATAGTGTATTCAAGAATTGAACCCAGGGCCTCTCACGTGCTATGCAAGTGCTTTACATTGAGCTACATCCCCAGCCCTTTTCATTTTTTTATTTTGAGACAAGGACTAAGTTACTGAGTCTGGCCTTGAACTTGAACTTTCTATCCTCCTGCCTCTGCCACATAAGTAGCTTGGGATTGCAGATGTGCTGTTGACCCCATACTTTTTAATAGCGGGATGGGAGATGGTGTTGATGCGGGAAACACAGGTGGCTATGAATAGTATCTGCTCCTAAGACATTCCTCCAAATGTTGATATTAGAAATTGTAGCTAAAGTGATAGTCTTTCAAACAAGCAAAAATACACCCCACATGAAGCAAAGCAAATGTACATTCTTGTTTTTAGAAATGTCAGAACTTGTGGGGAAGATTATATGTACAAATGCTGTGTAGAGAGAAAGTCACATACATGCAGCAGAGGGGTTCATTTGCATCTGTGAACTTACCTAGTGGCATAATTACTCAGCAGAGAAAAGGGGCGGTCTGCCCTTTCCAGATCTCAAAGACCACTTCCCTTTCCAAGTTCAAGAGCTCTAACAGTTGTGGAAACATAATGGTGGAAGAGAGAAGAAAGACTAACAGTCTCAAAGTGCTTCTTTGCTTCTCTTATTATCGGAAGCAGTTCAAGTGTGTACTTTCAGTTCCCCCTTTTAAGTGAGTTAGCTCTTTCCACATTATCATGCAATATGAAAACTGATTTTTATCAACCCAGATAGAACAGTAAAGAACCTTTCAAAAAAAAAAAAAAGGTGCAAATTTATTTCACTTGTCAGTTGGATCTAAATGTATCTTTGATAACAAAATTCCATGTTCCCTAAACACTGATCTGAGATGTTTCTGAGGATGAACCCATTCCTTCCAGGAAGAATCCCTGTGATCTTGCCAAGATCATCATCTCTGTCAGAGTACAGTACTCTGACGGATTTTGGACTGAGAGCAGAGAAAAAGGAGGAAGACTGTTTCTAGGAAATGTTTCTTCTCCATTTTAATTAGACAAGGTGACTGTTTTTCTTATTCCTAATAAATTATACTTCACCCTAAACGTGGCAAATTAATATCTCTAATATATTAGTCTTGGGAATTGTTTATAGCCTTCTGCAACTTCATTTTGGGGATGGGCTTTGTAGACTGTAATTTACACTGAGGTTGGCCCGTCTAGACTTAGGTAAAGATGGAGTTAACATGGATTATTTATAGGGCTGCTTGATAGTCTCTCTTACAGCATGTTTCCCTGGGGATGTCAGTTTGTAACAACCTCTTTCTTCCTTGATGGCTATTAATGATATTTGGCACTGCATACTTAACAGACTATACAATTAAACACAGGCTTTGACATTTTGACTGTGACTTGGCTGAAATGATATGTATGGATGCCGAGACTCTTATCCTAATTCTCAAGATTTGTGTTTGATAGGCATAGGCACTGAAAGAAATAAACTATTCTAAGGTTTTGCTGTAAAATATTGCTTCTCAGTTAAAATCAATGCTTAATTTGAATCAATTAATTAATCCAGGGTTTTCCCAAGGATGAGTTCCTTGTTTCCTTTTTTGACATCCAAATAGTTTTACCGCTACTGGAGGGACAGCATTTACTAGGCACGATGGTCAATGCCTTACATACATTGTCTCTTTCAACTCTCATCATTATTACTGAGCAAAAAGGACTATTATTGGCCATATTTTATGGATGATGGACTAGATGCTTATAAGTGGCTAAGTGACCTCCTCAAAGTCACAGATTTATCACAGAATGCAGCAAAAGCTACAGGTGTACCTATATCACATGTGTCACTGCGGACTATGTTATAATAAACTCTTAATTAAAACTCACCTGTGGTTGGAAAATAAAGAAGTTTGATGACATGAAGTAGACAACAACTTGAAATGTTTTAAGAAATCTTCATCTAAAAGTGGTAATTAGTTACATATTGGGTTAATTATTTGTGGCTGTCCAGGAGCCTCATTTGGACTATCATTTTGACTTTCCCAGCATCCATTTCTCTCTTGTTGTACTTTTCTCTCATTTGCTACCAAGTTTAGGGTTGACAATTAATGTAATCCAACCTAACCTGGTCAATGGTGGAAGGAGCTCTCATTAATGCCCTCAAATATTGGGAATTCACATCCTCATGAGTGTGAGCCAAACACTCAAAGGAAGAGGTGAGGGGCTAAATGTCTTCACTATTGTGCACCACGGGAATTTCAATAAGTTTCTGGAACAGGGTGCCTTCTGGAACCTACTGTTTTCTTGGGATCACACTGATACTTCATATATGTTATGAATCTAAACTTCTCTGTCAATAAGATGGTAATATTCATTTCACAAACTTTCTGATAGCTTTCTTGAGGATTTATTAATTGCAGTAACATAAATAAAATAGTAGGCACAATGTCTGACATATAAGAATATCTCACACATTAGTCACTACCCAACCCTAACATCTAAAAAGATTCTCTATCACCGCCATCCCTAATCCCCCTATTAAAAATTCAAAATCCTCCAGAATTCAAAATATTTTATGTGCTGATGGGATGCCACTAGTGGAGAATTTCACATCATGGAACTTTGTTTCAGGTACAAAAATTATTAAGAATTTTGTATAAGATTTCCCGCAGGCTATGTGTATAAGAAACATGAATACATTTCCTGATTAGACTTGGGTCATAGTCACAGGACACCTCACTATGTGTATTCAAATATTCCAAAATAAAAAAAAAAAGTGAAATGCAAAATACCTTTGGTTAGAAGCATTTTAGAAAAGGGATCCCTACCCTTAGCCTTTCAGCCACTCTGGACTTTAATTTAGGACTGTCCTGTTGAACCCTGGCTTCTCAGACCTTCTGGTCCTAGTAGTTGGCTTCCACTGATCCCTTCGTTGTGTCCCCTGATGCTGGACTTTTTTCTCTACCTCCTTGTTCCAGGAGTCATTCTTCAAATGACAGTACTTACTCTCATTTCCTAGTTTGATTTTGAACAAAGAGGTTATCCAATCCTTGAGAGTGAGTGTTAACACTAAAAATTGGAGGGTTGGGGGTAGCAGAACTATGGAGAAGTGATGGACTACGGGGAGGAAAAGAATATATTTAAACTACTTTGGAATTTAAATTGAGATGTATTCTGAAAAGGCACCATTCCTGTTTATACAAGGCTCTTTAGAAAAGGATTTAAAGTTACAACATACAGATTAGCTGCAAACATTCTCTTACACCAGCTCTGCACATGCTGATCAATGAGGCATAAAGATATAATTGGTTTATAGACACATTTGTTGGAATGTATTTACCAGGCTCTTAAATACCACCATTTAAGTTTGAGCCTAAATCATCATCAAATGAATTTCAGCATAAAAAGGGGAGTTTCTCTGAAATATTAATTTATTTGCAGTTGAATATTAAAATTTTCTTCCATCTCATTCAAAGCAATTCAGTATAAGGAATGCCAAGAAGGAATTAATTAAAATTCAATTTGGCAGTAAATGTCTTTATGGAAAAGTCCAGAGTCATATCCTATAGAAATCATCAGACATGTAGATTTTTTTTTATTAAGTTGTTTGTTTATGTTCCTGGGTCTAATGAAAGTTATAATTTCCCTGAGCAAGATAGGCAGAAATGAAAATTTGGCAATGTTGGGACCTCGTTTCCTGGATACCTCCATCTTATTTTTGATTAGTCCTATTTCAAATCCTACACAGAAAATAATGCATTGAACATGAGTCTTTCTTGTTAAAACTCTTTGAACTCAATTCCCCCTGGTGTTTCTGCCTTTCATCCCTATTTGCAGCCAAATCATATTTGCATTCTAATGGCAATAAATAGACTCCCCCATAGGCATGGAGAGTGTGGTGACACACTGGAATCTGTCAATGTAGGACCTCAGAAATCGTAGCATCATAGCATTCCCAGACAGCCACTACCAGTTGGTTGATGTGGGCACACAGAATGAATATTATTTGTTATCCTTATTATACATTAAATGAGGACAATAACACCAGAGATTATATTAGTAGATGCAAAACACTTAAACATTTTATGAATCACTAGCTAAAAAGATGCATGTCCTAGGGAAATAACGACATAATAGGAATATAAAATAAAGCTACAAATTAAAAATAATAACTGTATCTTTATTGAACATAAGAAGTACACATGCAACTTTTGCATGGGTTTTTGCCAAGCATTTCCATTATTGTGGTGTCATCTCATTTAAGTCTTAAAGCCAATGTTTTATGGGGATATCACTATCTCTTTTGGATGGCAGAAAAATGGACCATACATTGGCTAAGTTTCTTGAGGGCATATAACTAATAATGTAAAATCAAGTTTAAATCCCAAAACTCTATTATTCCATATCATATTCTTTATTTATATAAATGTACTTCATTCTAGGAATAAATAGCAATCATAATAAATATAGTATTAAATTGGCAGCAGGAAATTTATTTTTATTAGAATTACATATTCAGGACTATTCACAGTTCATTTGTCTCATACCATGAGTGAATAAAATAAATTCCAGAGGATTATGATATGTTAATATTAATAATAATAGTTAAATCTTAAATTGTACTTTCTATGTGCTAAATGCTATGCCAAACCACTTCAGTGGTTTCCATAAATTCACCCATTGTTATCATTTGTAAAAAACCTTAAAATTAAGTACTATGTGCTATTCTTATCTCCATTTTAATCAGTGAGGAAATTGAGTGAGATGTGGACAGGTCACAATTTGTTAAGCTGATAAAGTTAGAGATGGGATAGGTACTCTCTTTCTAGGTTTTATGTCCAGATTTACTATGTAAACACCTTCTCAAATGTTGTCTGCATATTGAAATAAATATGGCTTCAAAAGTATATGATATCTAAATGATTTTCTATCATCCCTTTCTCTTTTTCAAGGTTACATTGCAAAACTACAGATACTGCTCTGCTCTATCTAAACAACTCTACTTGTTAATCTCTGTTGTTTTGTTTTCCTTAAAAATATTCTCACTTGCCTGATTTGATGCCACACACCTCTGATCCCAGCAGCTTGGAAAGCTAAGGCAGGAAGATTGTGAGTTCAAAGTCAGCCTTAGAAATTTAACAAGACTTTAGGGCTGGGGATATAGCTCAGTAGGTAGAGTGCTTACCTTGGAAGCACAAGGCCCTGGGTTCAATCTCTAGCACTGAAAAAAAGAACAAAACAAACAAACAAAAAAAAACATTTAATAAGACTTTAAGCACCTTGTGAGAACCTGTCTCAAAAAATAGAAAAGGGCCCTCCTGGGTATAATTTATTCCTGGCATGAAAAAAAACAATTTTTTACATACATACATGTATGTGTATATAAAATGCTATGCACACATATATGTACATATAAAACTCACATACATACCTACATATATTCTGACTGCGTCAGTAGAGTTGATATGCTCATAAGTGTGTTTATTTGATATTCAAATCCAAATAGTATATAGAAACAATAAAAAAATTATTGATGTATTAAGTAACTACATCTTTTTCATGAAATGCAAAACAAAACTATTTTTTACACTGTATTATAAATAGAGTGATAAAAATGTCCACCAATCATTAAAACTCACTAAAGCACTTTTAAGTCAGTATAGTAATGCATTTCTGAAATTACAAATAAAACCACCTTAACTGTAGAAACCACCCAGGGAACTCTTAAGTGCCTTAAAAAGACTTGCTATGATAATGAGAACTCAATAATCCATCAATCACTCTGTTCACCTATGCATTGAAGACCCTACAGTGATTTCAATGAATTCTGGCCAAGATTCTCCCAAGAGGTTAGTCAACTGTACAAAGACTTTTTTTATATCATGTCTTGAATATATGAGTGTAAGAGTAAATGTATCTGCATGTGTGTGTGTGTGTGTGTGTGTGTATGTGTGTGTGCATTTCACATGAGAATTTACTCTAATGCTCACTGAGAAAATTGATTTCATCACCTTAAATCATTAAGACAATTGAAACTGAAACTTCAAAATAACAGACTACAGTTCATCTATCCTGGATCCTTTTTGGAAGTTATTAGAAAATAAATCATAATAATATATAATGACAGACACAATATGCAAAATAGGTAATATATTTTATTAGCAATTGGTAATAGCTGATATTTCTTAAGTGTTTTCCATGTACTGGGCCCTATCTGGTTTACAGATATTAATTTATTTAATGTTCATCATATCTTCATGAAATGGGCACTACATTCCCAATTTTATAACTGAGTAAAGTTTACCCAAAGTCAGGTCCCTAATGAGGGGGTGACTGTGTTCCAAAATAGTGTATCCCTGCTTGCTCCAGGGCTTCTGTTCTGAAGTATTGAACTCATACACCCCATCATGTTCTCGAGCTCAAGCTTTTAAGAATTAAATTCCACTGAGTCAGTAAGTGAGGTTACTTTTAAAGAAAAAAAAAAAAAGGATTGGCAAGAGGAAGAGAGGTCTAAATAATGGCAGAGCAGAAACTACATTTTTGCAATGAAACCTCAGAAAAGAGAAAGCACAAGAAAAATTAAAGGAGAGAATGGAATTATGAGATAAAACTGAATCATTGAGGGAGAGTTACTACGGTCTCTTATTTTGCTGAAATATTATGGTTTAGTTTATTGATTCCTCTAGTATTTATTGAGTAGTTTGTACATAGTGGATGGTGAACAAGATAAATAGGGTTAATTTTTTTCTTGGAGCTAAATGCTTGTGGAAAGAGAAATGTAATTAAAATATACACACAGATTTAGAAATGGTATGGATATTGAAATAAATATGGATATGATACAGATATAGATTTAGATTTCTATACACACATGAGATAATGCTACATATGGAGAGGCATCTCAAGGAAAGTAAAGAATATAATATGGCATACCAGTAAGGGGGGTTTCCAACAGGAAAGGATGTGCTGGCATGCCCCCCATCAGCTTCAGTGCACTTTGCCTCCAGAACTACACCTTGACTCTTTGACCTTCAGGTTAAAGGAAATGCTGTGCCTCTGCTCAGAAAGGAGGAACTCCCCCAAATTTACCTCTTACTTCCAATACCAGATGACTTGTTCACCATTGATGGGCAAGTGTGGGATTATGGAAGTGTAAAGGATTATAGAAGCTGAAATTCCTTGTCTCCTTTGGGGGGAAAATGCTCAGAATCTAACATATACTCCACAGTTCTCCTGTATGATCAGGTTGAAGTTACCTTTACTGGAGTTTACTCACCAAGCATCTTCTTCCCTTTCCTGCTTCTCCAACAACCCTCTCAGAATATTTTGGGCACATTTCCTTAATAAATCTGCCATGACTCACTGTCCCAATTTGCTTAGGACTGTGGGTAAAATTGGGACAATTCCAGGCAAATGGAGATGGTGGGTTATCCTAGAAGTTGATCTTCCAAGAATGACTTAAGGCATCATGGAAAACCTCTCCAAGGAGACAATGATTAGGCTGAGAAGGAGATAATCCCCATGTAGAGCTGGGAGGAGCTGTATTCTAAGCAAAGAACATACTGAGTACAAATTGCCTGAAAGGTAATGACACATTCAGGAAGACAGATTTGTGGCTGAAGCAATTCGTGGCTTCAGCCACGTGGAAGTGTGTAATACCTGAACATAAGCAGCCTATAAAGCCCTGCCAGAAAGGGCAAGAAGAGAAGTTTGTTTTATCAAATTATGTAAATGGTAGATATTTTTATTATATAGAATAGATGCATATGTGTGTCCCTCTGTGTGTCTGAGTTCATGTTAAAAAATTAAAAATAAACTTAAGAATAAACCATGGTCTTGAAAAGGAAAATTCACTTTTGAAGAGGGTAGTCTTTTAATCTAAATGTAAGTCTGGGTATTTGGAACTTGTATCTAGAAGGTGTAGTTTGCTTTGATAACACGGTTGAACATAAATCTGTTGAGAACTGTGAGCACGGAGTCATCCCAGGACCCTCTTGCTTGATTTACCACTGCAGGAGAGAGCGCAAGGTGAGTTTATAGCTTCTACAGTGAAACCATGACTGAAGGCGTTATGGGGTTTTGCTTCTACCCTCAAGTACCTCGGCAGCAAAACCTCACTTGTGGTTTCCAGGAAAGGCATCCTGGTGGAGTTCTGCAGGACTCTGAAGCTGAGTAATTTTGGAAAGGTTCTTGGCTATGCCATTTCTTTGATCTTTGCTTTCTTTTTGCTATTGCTCAAATTGCAAGATAACTTTTGGGTTTCTGTACCCCAATTTCTTCATCTTTACACAAGCAGATGTGAATGTTGATCTGAGGGATAGAACCGTTTTATGCAAATCAAAAAGCATTGTCTCTGGTAAGCAAATTGATGCTTAGAATTTTCATAGCTTCTGAGCCTCTTTGGACCATTAACCCTCTTCAGACATAAGGTATTGTAAAATGAGTGGCAGGAGATAACAGAGAGGAGTGGGTGGAAAGTTGAAAATCTGAAACTTAGACTGAATTTCAAGACAGAAAAATAAAAAAAAAAAAAAGTGCCTGAAGGACTCTCTGGGCTTCAGAATATTTTCCCCAAGGACACAATTCCTTGTATTGTAACTTTTGAATAAAAAGAGTTTACTTAAGTAAACCCTTACGGGGGGAAACATAAATAATTTTTCATTGTTCCAAAAATAAGGTGGAGAATATAATAGTCCTTATTTGTTGGCAATGTTCATGTCTTTACTATAATTGTAATGTGCAAAATGTAACCTTACACTTGAAGAAACATTGAGTCAAATTGTATTATTGACACACCCATGTAGCTTCTATTAACTTGAATAAAGTACATTCATGAGAAATTAACCCTCTATATGCTTATACAAAATTGCCTTTCTACAATTTTCTAAATGCTCTTGTAATCAATTCTCTTCTGGAGAATTAATGAGCTTATTTTAAATGCTCCAAAGCATAAAAGGAAAATAGGCATACACACAACTCTGCTAAAATACCCCTCATATCTAATATACATGTGTATACATAAATATTTTAAAAATCAAATGTATCATTGAAGTGTGTGAACAATATTTGCCTTATAGTTTAATTTAGCTGGTACAAACTCCATTCAAAGAATAGGAAATAATAGTATGTAGACAGAAACCCTACTTTATATAACTGAATTTGCCAGAACACAGAATTTTAAAAATGGTCAGTTGGAAAGGTCAATAACTTCTCTGATTATACACACAAAACACCAGCAGTGTCATTTTATAACCTCTCATTGGCAAATTTATTGGAGCATCTTATGGCTGGCATAATTAGATAATTTTACTTTCAAAGCAGAGGTTAGTAAGCTAATTAACTGACTTACTTCCTAAAGAAGGATTTTGTTTGGGACCAAAAAAAAAATTAATAAAATAAAATAAAGAATGATATAAATTTGGTGGTAGGGATTTGAAATAGGGTAAATTTCTGGCTTATTTCTTCTTACTCTTTTTATATATCTAACACATAGTTGAATAAATACATAAATTAATGAACAGATACCTGATACATAATACCTGGCTAAATTCATATGGTCACACATTTAAGTTCAAAGGGTATGTGCTTCATTTCTCTAGGTAATACAGGGAATTCAACGATAAAATGTCAGATTCTCCCCAGAGGATAATGAACGTGGGATCTTGAAAAACAGGCTTCAGGTTTTTATGCCTCATGGCCATAAAGTGATATTGTATTCTTTTCTCCTCAATGGCCAGGCAGTGAGCAGGATTGAATTAAATGAAGACAATTTTAGGAAAATCATACCCACAAGAATTTAACAGAATTAAAGGTACACATGCATTGGTCTTTACCTCCATTGGTATTTGAAAGATAACTGTGAGATGTCCAAATATTATCTTTTGGAATATTCAGTTGAATGAAGAAAAAAATGAATAGTGACTGCCATTTTTTATATTTCTCTGCAAATATAACTCCAAGGCAATAATCTCATCATCACTCCCTGCCTTCCCACCCCTGGGGCCTTCTTAAAACTACCCCTGGAGGGGAGGTAGGTTCCTCTCCTGAACAGAGTGTAAAGCTCCTGTCCCTCTCATCTTAACCAACATGGCAGAGAACACTTTAGCAGCCTTTTCTCAGTCCACTGATTTCCATCTTCTACCTGCACGAAGTCAAGGCCACAGCTCCAGTCTTTCCCTTAGCTGAGACACCAGCATGGCTCTCTCTCTGCTGCTCCTGCCATTGCCCAGGCAACACAAGGGGAATGGGCCTCTCTGCAGATCATCAGGTCTCATGGCTGAACCAGTGCAGATCCTGCCCACTCTTTCATCACACACTTCCTTTATCCCTTCTTCTGTCTCACTTTTCAGTCTCCATCCTGTCTTTAGACCAGTAACTTCCTTTTGAAAGTTTTATATTCCAAGACACATGTCTTCAACACATTTTCTTCTTCATACCTTGGTACAAATTTGAATGATAAAAGGAAGGCCAACCCACTTTTGCATTTGAAAGTAATATTCTAGTTTCTAGTTATCTCCACACAGGAGTCCAGCATGCACCATAACTTTATCCCCTCCTCTTAAGTACACCCCTCACAAGACCTCTAAACAGATTTTGTTTTGCATTTGAGCATGTTACTGATGTGTCATGGGAAAACTCACATATGAGTTAAAGTTTATTCAAGGATGGTCATAGCCTTATAAATCAGTATCACATCTAAAACTTTACAAAGTTGTTTGTATATTTCTTCTCCTATTCCTACCCTGCTAACCCTTAAGATAAGCATAGTATTTTTAGCCAAGAATTATTTTAATGTAAAGGAAAGAAGACAGTGCTTAAATCCCTGGACTCTCAGAAACAGCAAAAATAATGAATCCATTGGCATTTATGAGGACAACCAGACTTCTTGGTAATGAGAGATCATGGGTCAATAGATTTCTTGGAGAAAATGGGGCTTGAAGTGATCATTAAAGGAGACTTGGTATTTGAACAAAGTGGTTAGTGTCTTAGCCATGAGCCTATATCCCAGCCCCAATAGAAAAATTTTGACCATGATGAAATTATTTAATCCCTGTGAACTCTTTATTTCCTCTTCTGCATTCCCTGCTTTGCTCGTTGCTAGTTATGCCTAGCAGGCTGCATAGCGCTGGCTGGTCTTCAATAAATACTTGTTGAATATGCTTCAGCTATTTTAATATATAATGCAGTTTTATAGCAATGAAACTCTCACACATGGGTTTCTGTTTTATCTTATTGCATAAAGCTATTTAACAGGATATCAGAGCTTGAAGAAATGCTTGGCGTCACCTCCATCCTTCATTTTTAAGGGTGGAAACTCAGTCCTAGACTGAGTGTATCAATGACTTAAAACCATGTATATTTTTGCTAAATGAGACATGTTAGGCAACAAGGTCTAATGATAAGCAGAAATTAGTTCATAGAGGTCATTAAGTTTCAAATCAAAGGAATATCCTTGAAGGCTGTTGGAGAATACTGAGAGAGAGAGAGAGAGAGAGAGAGAGAGAGAGAGAGAGAGAAGAGAAAAAAGATGCACAGGTATGTCAGGGTTTAGGAGGCAAACTAAAAAAGAAAGTAAACAACTAAAGTGACCCTGTACACCCAGTTACTCTCATGCTAATCAAATAGTGATTTTTCTCCATCTTATCTTTTAGATCCTGCCCTTCAAATAAGTTTTCCATTTAAGAGTTGCTTATAAACCACAACTCTATGCATGCTAATTGGATTAGCAGTCTGTTATTGTGAGCAGTGTGCATGGAAGTATTTTTCTGATTTCATTGTCCTTGTTTCTGTTTGGTTTTGCTTTGTTTCATGTAACCAGAAACACTGTTCTCTTACATGGCAAGGGACATCTGTGTGGCTCTTATTAAATAAGAAATTAAAGCAGAACTTAAACTATACCCAACTCATTCTAATTCAGGGAACACTGAGATGACAAATTATCTTCTGCTGAAAATCAGATGCTTCTATTATTCTGCCATCTATTAGGACCTTTCAATCAAATCTTAGGGCATGCCTAGCCCACTGCTTGGCTGTCAGAATGTGTGGGAAGGAAACACGTACTGCCTGCTCACATGGAACAGACTAAGGAAAGAGAGGCATTAGTATAATGATCATGTGAATAAATGTATAAAATTAAATGTATAAACAAATGTATACACCGAGATCATGTGCTACGAATGACAGCATAGTGACTCTATGAGTGTAAAAGGCCAAAGCAAGAAGGAGAAAAGGAGAGAGAGAGTGAGAGAGAAAAGGGAAGGAGAAAGGAAGGAAGGGAGAGAGGGAGGAGGCAGGCAAGCAGGCAACCTTACCTTACTCTTGCATCTTCATTGGTAGCATCTGGGATGGTTCCTCAAAAAGTAACATTAGAGCTGAAAACTAAATAATGAGTACCAATTAACTTGGGAAAAAATCATATGTATTTAGGCTATGTGTGTGTATGTGTGTGTGTTTTGTTTATAATAACAGAATGCATTCAGAACAAAAATTGATTTTTTTAAAATAAGAACATCCAAGTTCATGTTTAACTTGCACACTGACTTAATGGAATTGCTTTGAGATCAATACCCTTTCAACTCCAGGTGTGTTTAGTAAGAGGCACTCAAGGTTGCTATCTACTTCAACAAGATACAGTAGTACCAACATCTGATGCTGCAGAGGGAAAGCATTAAAAAATTCAAGCTAGAAACAGAATGAGAATTGCATTACCTCTCAACATACTGTTCAGCCTTCTGCCAAGATAATACAAAGTCTAAAAGGAATATGCTACTAATAAAAAGATATTTCTAGAAAAAAAAAACATAAGCATCCTGAATGCCTCTATTTATGTATGGTTTCCCTCACATTTTACAATCATTTGGAAATTCTTTAATCCTTCATTAAAAGATCAAAATGAATTTTGGCAGAGTTAAGAGAAGAACGCATTTACAAGCAACCTTGTTATCAGTCTTGGTGAAAGTCGCACTTGAAATCAATACATAAATTACTTATTGGGCTGAAAAAAAGAGAGCCTCATTAAAAAAGGAGCATTTGAGACCCAGCTCATTAGTCTGGATGGCCAGGTGGAGGGCATGCCATTTCTGGGCTGAGAGGTGGCCAGAAAGGATCTTGGGAGGCCCTGTGAGATCAGTAGTGTTAACCATAAATATCTTCATTCATACATATTTAAGATAAACATCCTTATGAGGAGAGCATGTTTCTTAAAAATGCCTGAATGTTAAGTTCTAGGAAATTTGTAGTCTAGTTGAAGACAAAAAGACTGATTCTAAGTGGAAGCTATTGCTGTATATTTGTGTTTGAAGGGAAAATTCATATCTTGAAATGCTTGTCCCCAAAATAGAGCCAATCACATAAATGCCATCTGAATAAGACACTTATATTTGGTAAGCATAAATTCACACTGAAATGCCATTTCCCTAATAACCACTTCAGTTGTTATTCTTGTTTGCCCTAGAAATACTAATGCAGTGATAATAAGAAAATGTACTTATATTTTCCACTAAATTTAGAATTTTAGTAATTGAAACACAGATGCAGTGGCTTTGACAGGAAATTAATTTGGTGTTAAGTGCCCTGCTAGTGTTAGAAATGCATAGTTACTCAGCATGGACATATTGCTCGCACCAATGCTGATGTGCACATGTTATCACACACCCACCCATCCACCCACACAAATAAGAATGAAAACCCGAAAGAAATGTGAGCTGACAAAACTCAAAGTATATAAAATATTAATGTAGAATTATAATTTGTTGTCTACTATTATGGTCTTCAAGATTTTACATAAAAGGTTTTTCAATAATTCTGTTAAAATGTGCCTTTGCAGCAAACATCAGATAAATACACTACATGATATTTCATAACCACCATTCCATTAATCGTGAAAATTTTACTTTTTCCTATGGGTGAAAAAAGAGGGAAAACATGGATTTAAATCTCAGATTTTTTCCTGCTTTTACAAAATTAAATTTTGCATGTTACCGCAACAAACTAAATTACTTACTTGCTCCATTCAAAAATAATTAGAGATTATTGTAATCTGGGAAGTACACCCTGTGTCAGGAAGACAAAGTAATGGCTAATGAGAGGGGTTTCCATCCTTAGAGAGCCTATAGTGATAAGCAGGTGTTGATAAATAATCACAGGGACATAATGACTTGTGAGGAAAATGATCCAGTTTTCAGAGAAGCTATTGGGAGCTGGTGAGCTGAGAATTTCAGAGAAGACTCCTCTGAAGAGGTGACCTTGGCACAGTAATCCAAGGAATGTGTAGGTGTCTGCTAGACAGATGTGTTGGGCTGAGGGCACTCCCCGTATTGGAAAAGGACCGCACAGTGACATCAAATGACAAAAGGCATAGCAAGTTTGATAGATAGTCCTGAAGGTGACTAATAGGGACCTATAGAGAAAAAGATGAGAAATAAAACTAGAGTCTGAGTACTATCCAGACATCCTGCATTTGGGTCTTTAGCCTAAAAAATATAAAAATCTGATTCAAGAGTTGTTTTAATGAGCTATTTCCGCTGCTGTGACTGCAGGATCTGACCAGCATAATTGTAGAGGAGAAAAGGTTTATTTGAGGGCTCACAGTTTCAGAGGTCTTAGTCCATAGAAGGCTGGCTCCATTCCTCAGGGCTCAAGGTAAGGCTGAACATCATGGCGGGAGAGTGTGGCAGAGGGAAGCAGCTCACATCATCAGGAAGCAGAAAGAGAGAGAGTCTCCACTCATCAGGTACAAAATATATACCCCATAGTCACACCCCAATTCCCACCTCCTTCACCCACACCCTATCACTTCAATTAATCCCATCAGGGATCAATTCACTGATTGGGTTAAGACTCTAACAACCCAATCATTTCTCCTCTGAACCTTCTTGCATTATCTCACATGTGAGCTTTTTGGGGACACCTCATATCCAAACCATAACAAGAATTATAGTCAGAAATGGTGTAGACAGATTTTCATTTTTAAACAATTGTTCTGTTTTGTGGAAAACATATTACATAATATAGGAATGAATTCTGGAAGTGACAGTATTGTGTGCTAATCCAAGCCAGATATAATGATTCTTGTGTAGTAGGAGGTATAGAGAAGAGAAGGAAGGTTTTGAGATACTTTTGAAGAAAAAGTCATGGGAATTATTGACACATGAGTCAAAGAGCGGTGATAAGGATGATTCCTAGTTTTCCAAGTTTGCTCACATCACAAGAGAAAGTAAGTTTATGATAGCTTTATTATCACTAATGGGTGACGTCAATCTGGCAGATGGATGAAGCTCATGCATGTTAGAGAAGAAATTGTGTATAAAATATAAAAAGTCAATCATTATTGGGTAATTGAACCCATGGACAGAAATGAATGGGAAAAAGTGTACAGAATATGTCTTAATTGGAATATGTTCTATAGCATTTAGGAACAACTCCTCAATTTCATTGGCTTAACATAAAATTTTTCCTTTTCTATATTTGTTTTTCTTATTTACTTGGATGTGTGTGTGTGTATGTGTGGGTGTTTGACTAATGTTACAAATTATAGATGATCTAAGTGCTCCGCTCCACTTAGTCTCTCAGAGAACCAAGTGGATGGAAACCCCATCTTATAGTTCAGGATATCTCAAATTGGGTACAATTGCCCCCCAGGGGATGTTTGGCATTGCTAGAATATATTTTCTTATTGTCACAACTGGAGAAAATGATAGAGGAATATAGTGGGTACAGGTCAGATGCTACTGAATATCCTACAATGGACAAACCCCCACTGCAGCCCCACCCCCAATCAGAATGTCCTAGCTCACAATGTCAATAGTATGGAGGCTGAAAAGCCCTGTGGTACCAGGATTATACCCAGGGGTGCTTAACCACTGAGCAACATCCCTAGCCATTATTTATACTTTATTTAGAGACAGGGTCTTGCTGACTTGCACAGAGTCTTGCTAAGTTGCTGAGGCTGGCTTCGAACTCTTGATCCTCTGGCCTCAGCTTTGTGAGCCACTAGGATTACAGGTATGTGCCACTGTGCCTGGCCTCAGGGTTCATTTTGAAAACAAGACAAATCACTTCTGTCCACCATTGTCATAGTCACGTGCCTCTGCTTAAATGCAAAAATTTGGGAAAATATGGTGAAGTAGATCATATGTTTTATAAGACACACTACGACTTCCATGGTCTAAAACATGATCATATTGTAAATATATAGTGCCATTAGAAGCCCATCTCTTTAACTTATGGAATGAAAGGAGCAGGGCAGGAGATGTGAGCAAGGTTGACATCTGATCCAAGTGCTGGGAGAATAAATGTGAGACTGCCAATGATTTCAGACTGAATTCTGCTCTCACATAGAGGTATTCACTGAAACCTAGTGAAAGGCAATATATTAACTTTCCCATGTAATTTTCTCAGATATGTGTGAAAGTGGAATTCATTATACTTGAGAATTGAATATTAAGGATAATTAAAGAATTTGGCAGCTCTTTTATTCTTAGCATTAGCTGGGAAAATTCCAGTGTTCACCAAATGTAGCAAGTTTTCTAGTTTCCAAGTCATTTTTTTTTGAAGTGGAAAAAAGTGACTGAGAAACTATCTGCATTTTTTTTTAATTCCAGAATATTCTTAACATCTAATGTAAGGAAATAAAATTATTTCGGAACAAATCATAATGCGATGAAATTTATCATTTAGTTCTTTCCTTTTTTCAGCAGACATTTATTTCTTTGAAATTAAGATATTAATGACAGTAGTGAGCAGGGCACAGTGTTGCACACATATAAACCCAGCTACATCCAAGACTGAGACAGGAAGATCACAAGTTCGAGGCCAGCCTTTGCAACTTAGTAAGACTCTGTCATAAAATAAAAAATAAAAAGTGTTGAGGACATAGCACAGTGATATGGTGCCCCTGG
This sequence comes from Glaucomys volans, assembly GCA_020662805.1. Lineage (NCBI taxonomy): Eukaryota > Metazoa > Chordata > Mammalia > Rodentia > Sciuridae > Glaucomys > Glaucomys volans. The sequence goes on from JAJEJO010001673.1 coordinate 480,887, forward strand.
GCTCAATCCCCAGCTCTTAAACATAAAATAAAATTGTAGCCAAAGACAACTTTTATTAAAGCAGTGTAATACAATTATCAAGGGAATAAATTGTAAAGTACTGGCCTAGAACTCCAGTTCTGTTTTCTGTTAGGTACACATCCCTTGGCTTCACTTTCTTTATCTTTAAAATGACTGCCTACTTCAAAGGAGAAGATTGAGGATGATTTAGTTCACAACAAAGATCTTGACACCTTTCTTACATAAAATAAGCACTGCATGATTATTATTGTTGATATTTTATTATTTATTTCAGATTTGAACTAATCCTTCATTCGATGATCAATGATGCAGAGCACAAAGAATGGCTTCATTTCATCCTTGGTTATGATGTCAGGACATTTGTGATCAAAGGTGAGAGGTTATCATCCTGCTTTTCATTTGTTTGTTTGGTTGTTTTATGCAGGTCATGTGCCAATCAATGTCCAAAGAGGAAACAGAAACCACATTAGTACTATAAATGATGTAATGATGTGACGAATTTAGTAGATGGCTGATTATTATAAGAGGGTAAAGAAGAAACGAAGAAGACCAGAAATTGCAAATACAGGAATGAGAAAATATGTGTCAGCTAAGGAAAACTGAAGAACTGAGAATTTAGAAGACTGCTCTCTTTCTTCCATCCAAAATTGAGATGTAATTCTTTTTGTAAATTGTAGTCTACGACAAGAACATTCAGACTGCTGGTGGCGAAGAAATATCTAAAGGTATGGGGCCAGAGCTGGTTTATAGGAAGCATTCACCAACAGGCAGAGAAATTTCTGCCAGAGCTGCTAATCTTTTGCTTCTCAATGTACTGGCTTCCATGTGGAAAGAAAGCACCTAGGTACCAGGGAGTGAAGCCTAATCCTCCTGTTCTGGGCTATCTCTCGAGTGCCGTCAATCACCAAAGACTAACATAGAGTTAAATAGGAAAGGAGAAATGTTTATAGGACCCAGATCAAATATTATTAGCAGGGAGGTGAAGTTTTGTAACTGATAACTGCACAGCTAGTCCTATGCTAGAGCTGATGGTACCAACTTCCAAGAGATGATTGTGGGTATCTCTTATCCATTCCACACTCAGTAACATCATGTAGATGGCTTGAAATTGGCCATAGGCAAAGTATCTAAAGAAGAGAAATCAGCAAACATTATCATTCAGTGCTTGTTTTTGTTCTTGTTGCTGCTGGGGAGCAAGCTTCTTTACTTCTAAAAAAGAGCAAGCTCTTTACTTCTAAAACTGGTAAGGAAATAGCATCCATTTTTCTGGAAGTTTGTGAGAATTAAATGAAATAATAAATACGAAAATTATAACATAACCCTTGGTGCACAGCAAGAACTCAATTGATGTTTCTGTAGATTACTTAGTACAATGATGAGGTTGGAATCAAGAATCAACTAGTATGCTCCCCTTAGTATGATTCTTTTTGAAATCTAACTAATATACACTGCCTATTGGATCTTCCAGATTATTTTAAAGAAAAATTCAGACCTTTGAAATAACAAATGTGCAATTGGTGTTAAAATGCAATACTGAAAACATAACTTCATTTCTACAAAAAGTTATTTGCCTGATATACCATAGAAATGATTAGTTCTTCAGTGTCTTCAAACATTACTATTGGACTATTCCCATTTTGCTAATGCACACTGGGTCTATAATTTTATGCCAACACCCAGAAATTATTTTAATCTGATCTGAAAATTACCAGTAAATTGTAACAGCAAACTTGAAAACAAGAGGATCGACTTCCCAAAAAACTTGTTGGACTTTGATTGGCATTCTATTTCGTAAAACAAAATGTGGCTTCATTCTCTATGGCCAGCTTGTGAAATGTTACGGAGGGTGTATGCTGACGCTAAAGCACACATAATACATTTCTTGCAGTGAATAGGCAGTTGTCATACTATTTCTATTTATAAACCTGTCTGTGCCTCCTGACAGCTTTGGAAGAAAACAAATCCAGGTCTCAAAAAACATGACAAAATAGTTGCTAAAGCAATTTCCTAGATGTTTCTGATCAAAGTAGGTTTGGGACTCACAGGAACCTATGGAGACCTGATTTAAAAATGCCATTGAGACTGACACAGACATCAAAGTCATTTGAAAAACAAACAAATAATTTATACTAAGTGTCTAATGTAAAGTACATTATTTGCTACTTTATAAATATTACTCTCAGTATGTGGGGAGAAAATGAACTTTAATTCTGTGAAAAATAAAAGGTCCCATTTTCTCTACTGTCTTGTTTTTCTAAGTCTCAGTTGCTTCCAAAAACAGGCTTAACCACTGGGGCAGAAAAACAATAAGAACAAAAAGAATTATGGAAAATGCTGAATGACAAAGTAAAAAATGCATTTATAAAATTGGATTAACATTTAGTCATTTATATATGATGTTGTAAAAGTAGACAATTGTGATAAAAGGCCAAATAAAAGGGATTGAAAATTGTGTGCATTTGCAGAATGTTTTTTAACTTTTCAATGAATGTTCTAGAAGGTAGACACGATGAGTCTATCAGGAATGTTGCTAAATTGTGGATGAGGTTGCAGTTCAGTGGTAGAACACACATTTTACATACATGAGACCCTGGGTTCAGTCCATAACATGTGTGAACACGTGCATGTGTGCACACACACAGGATGTTAGTATGACACCGAATCTGAAGTGTTGAACTTTGGGGAAATGGAGGGGCTTTTTATTTCTCTCAAAATTTAGTTTCGTAGCAGCACATGTGACCTGTGAGTGCAAAATGAAATGATGGATTTTCTTCATCAAAAAGTATTATGAACTTCAACACAGAGAAAGCAGAGGATAAAATCTGGCAAAGACTCCCGTGCGACTATACAGGTCACAAGCCCAAGAAGGTGGCCCTGCTTCAAGTTGTCACGTTTGTGTGCAGCTGAGCCTTTGTCTTTTCAGCTGTAGGACCTTTTCTGGCTAAAGGGTCATTGATTTTCAAACCCATCAACATAGCTCTCTAAATTTGACCTCTGCTGTCCCTTTATTCACTCACTGCTTTTCATTTGGAAAGTATTTTCATGTCTTTGGTTTTTAGCAAACTCCTTTAGGACGATCCTATTCTGCTGTTGTATGATACAGGTCTCTGTTTTATTTTGTTTTGTTTCTCGTGAAGAAAATGGGGGACTGTCACATACATATTCATTGCTTGCCTCCAATACACCAGGAACTGAATCCTATACATCAGGGGAAGAACTATGAATAAATTATAGTCTCTGACACAAAGAGCCTCCAAACCAGAAGGAGACAGAAACCCAAATAAATCGCCTCAAAACAAAATCACACAGAGGTCTAGAGGTAAGATAGGGATGCAGGTGGGAAGAAGGGAAATGATTTACATTGTTGCTGAGCACTTATTCTTAATCAAAAGCAAACATTGCCCATCAGAAATCTTGGATACATCTCTGTAATGGTTCATTTGAATTGTCAATTTGATAGGATTAAGAGATGCCCATGGTTTAGAGGCTTCTGGGAGTGTCAGTGAGAGCAAGCCTAGGAAAGACTGGAATGTGGGATAGTGAACTGAAGTCAAGACCCTCCCTAAGTGTGGGCAGCACCGGCCAATAGGATGTTGGCTTGGAAGAACGAGGAAGCAGATGCAGATGCAAGCTCCTCTCTCCTTGAACAGGTTCTTGATTGCTGCTTTGATCATGGAGGATATCAGACTCTTGCTTCTTCACTCTTCCAAAGCGACTCTGTCAGTCATTCTCCAGGTAGTTTTCAGAAGCCTTGGTCTCAGACTAGCACTGTTGATCCCTCTTGTTCTGGGGCTTACACCTCTTGGACTGTGCTGCTACTTGTCCTTCCAGCTCTCCAGTTGCAGATGGCCTTTGTGGATTCTCCAGTTTCTGGTCGTGTAAGCCAATCTAATAAATGCCCTTTTTATAATCATACTTCCTGTTGATTCTGCTTCTTTAGAGAACTCTGACTAATAAAATCTCCATTTGTAAGAGTTCTGCTTCTTGATTTCCAGAGCCATTTGTTTTCTGCAAGTACACAATTATTGCTCCCCTTCCCACATCCTTTTCAAAACAAGAGTTCTCAGTACTGCTCTCAACAACAGGGAAATAGGAGGTGGGCAGAGGAATGTTGGAATGGGAATGCATCCTGCCATGAAGCAGTACCTTTGGATTTTGTAGTTTATTGTGTGGTATTATGGCAAAGAGAGCCCTGCAGATAACTGCCAGTTCTTTAGGAATTAACATTTTCTTCATGTTAAAATCACAGGATATGGGAACAATAAAATCCCTCCTAACAGAAGAGAGAGAGCACAGGTAAATGCTAAAACTTTGACAGCTATTAGTGAAAATAAACTCTCACCTTAAAATAAATAAGATACTAACAGAACCCAGGTGAACAGAGAGGTGGCCTAAAGAGAATATCTTGAATTTTTTTGTAACAATGATTAAACCAATAGAGAAATTTCTCTATTCAAATGTGCTATAGAATTAGAATATATTGTCCATTGCATATTGTTATTATATTAAAAATTTTAATGGAATTTTCAATGCTTCCTTTGGCCCAGACAAGTAGGTTTGCAGTTTTTGTGTGTGTGGTGCTGGAGACGGATTCCAGGGTAGGGGATCTTCACGCCAGGCATGTTCTCTACCACTGAGGTACACCCCAGCTCCCCCATACTTGCATCTTTAGATAATTTTTCCCTAAACTGTTAACACATTTTGCTTTATATAAAGTCAACATATTATTTGGCACATAAACTTTAACTGCTATTTTTTATTTATCATGAACTGATTATCAATGTAAACTAATTTTCCATTTAAAATGTTCTTTTCTATAAATCTATTTTTCTGTTAGTAATAATGTCACATGTTTTTAATTCTCAAATGTAACAAATTTTTATTTATAGTAGAAACTTAGGTGGTGCGTTATGTGGATTGATCCAGTAAACCATGCATTCCAGTGTCTGTCCTTATATGAAGTCCCTTCCGTTTGATTCTGGGCTAAGCATGATATCTACCTTCCCCAGCAGGATGAAGTGAATGCTTCAGTTCCCTGCCCGAGGCTTAACAAGACCTGAAAGCTTACATTTTGGGGAAATCCTGAAGTCTAATTACCCTGATACTACCCAGCTTTCAGAAGCCCAAGTTAACCATATAAAGGAGATCCAAGGGGTCCAGAAACATAAAACCCAAGAAGTAGACTCATGACAATAACAAATAACAAACATTACTTTGTACTTAATGTGAGTCTGCAGGGAGCACAATAAATTGCTTGCAAGCTTCTAGACCGATTCTTGAAATTCATATGAATTTTCTTGTAACAAAGTTATCTAAATGAATCATCTTAAATAATAATCTGTTAACATAACCTGCAGTGTCCAAACATTTCACAAAATAAGTTCAGATATTAACTCTGATTCTTTTAGGACCAAATTTCTTTTTTTTTTTCCCCAAAGGAAAATTGGGGAGAGGAAGAGTGGATTTTTTTTTTTTTCAATTTGTTTCAATTGGTTAAACATGACAGTAGGATGCATTTTGACACATTGTGTGCAAATGGAGACTAACTTCTTCCTCTGACTGAACTTGGTGCAGTCACACCTGTATTGTAATCATACATATATAGGGTCATAATGTCCATCTTATTCTACTGTCCTTCCCATCCCCACATCCCCTCCTCTTCTCTCACTCCCCTCTGCACAATCCAAGGTTTTTTCATTCTTCCCCACTCCCCATTATGGATTAGCATCTGCTTTTCCAAGTTTCTTAATTTGATCATTGAATTATCACAGAAGCACTTTGTTTGTGGAAGTATTTAGATTTTCATTGCTGTCAAACCAAACTAGAGGCTGGAGAGACTATTCTAGTATACATCACAGAATTGAATGATAAACCTCAAAATTTCAAGTTTATCTAAATATACATGTATATTCAAAGGGCTTGGAAATTTCTATTCTTTCACATTTAGTTGCTCACCACATCTCACTGAATATACTTCATTCCTCCTGGAGCTTCCAAGTGCACATCTGCTTCCAAGTGCACATTTATAATTTGCTCTTAACTTCTGCTTTGCCCTTGACCTTACCCACCTTGAATCCATCCCCCTCATGAGTGAATAATGTTCATTCTCAAGCAGAGATCTGAACACCCTACTCCCTAGTGCTATGGTTTGTACAGAAACTGTTCCTCAGTGGCTCATGTGCTAAGAAGCTTGATTCTTCCCCAGTGTGGTTTTGAGGAGGTGGACCCTCTAAAAGGTGGGGTCTAGTGGAGGCTACTTTGGTCAAGGGGTTTCCATCCTTGTGAATGGGTTAATGAAAGTCACATGGTAATGGATAAGTTCCACAAGAACAAATACTTACAAACCAGTGGGCCTGACCACTCCTCACTCTCCTTCTGTCTGTCCTGTCTTCTTGTGGTCCACTCTTTCCCACTTGCATTGGCTCCCATCTTGATGCCACCAGGGATGTGGTGTTATAACCAGAGGCCTTCGCTAAAGGCTGGACAGATGGGGCCTCCCACACTTTGACTTCCATCAGCCAAAACGATGAGCTACTAAATGTTTTTTCTATATATGACCTAACCTCAGGTATTTTTTATGGCAACATGAAACAAACTAATACAATCCATCATTTGACCCAATTAGCCACCCACCATGGCATTGGATAACTTTTCAATTTCTGCCTATTTTACTAACACATTTTCATTTTCAAAATTTTCTAACATAGAGTCACACACAAATCAAAAGCCAGGTTCCCCTTTACTTCGCTAGTTTGATAAATAATAAACATAATATAAAATAGATATATTTTGAAATTTAAAGCCCTTTATTATGCTTTCTTATTCTCTGAATACAGAAATATATATTTGGTAAGTATTTCTGGGGGAGATTGTAGTGACCCTATAGACAATTTCTAAGGATGTTGATTTTTAAATAAAGAACTAGAAAATCAAATTGTTCTGCATTAAAAAATGTGAAATTGTTTTGCATTAAAAAATATGAAAATCCTTGGATCTTTGAGTTTTGTGTGTGTGTGTGTGTGTATGTGTGTGTATTTACACATATACACAAACAACCAGCTGTACCTCCTACAGTGTGTATGTTAGTAGTTACAGTCCTGTCATTTTGAACACAGCACCCTTATTTTAGAAACGCAGTCTCAACCTAGCTTATGTGTTCAACTGTCCTGGGGTGTCTTAAAAATTACTGATGCCTGAATCCCACCTTCAAAGGCTTTGATTTAATCGTTTTGGCTTGTGGTTTCAGTGTTAGGAATTTTAAAGTCTCTCTGGGTGATACTATCATGTTGCTAAGGTTGAGAACCACTGCTTTAGGGTTTTCTATTTGGAAATCATCACAAAAAGTTTATAACTTTCTTATAGCTGTTAACACTGAACTTTTCTGTTCTGTATGAAATAAATGTACTGACCAAGAAGTCTCCAGATTCCAAACTCTTCAAGAATAGGAGGTGGAAGCCAACTTCATTGGGTTGCAGAAAGCAGATTAAGAGACTGCTCACAAGCTCTCATTAGTCTTCTAAAAGACAGACCCAGATCTGAAATGAAACCCCAAGGAATATAGAAAGGAGAGGGAGATATCTTGGTGTCCTCAGTAATCTGGGAAGACCGAGGAAGCTGATAAAACACCCAGCAGAAAACTGCATAATAGACATCATGTAATATCTCTCTAATCTTCTTCAAAAGTTGGATGATGAATGTGCAGTGCATCTCTGTTGGAAGTGTCTGGGATTTTTCAAAAGCATGAGTCAGCAAAACAGGGTTAAAGTTCAGCCCAATATTCATGGAGAGGAATAGTTTCTACATTACATATGACTTTAAAAAAAATTTTTTTTTTAAAAAGCTAATTCTATGAAATTCAAATAAGCATGTCTGAATAAAGTTTTATTGGAACAAAGGCATGAACATTTTTCCCTCTTTTCTCCTTAAGTGCTACAGGGACAGAGTACAGTCGTTGTGAAAGAGATCACATGGTCTTCAAAACCTGAGATCAGCCAATCCCAAAAATCCAAAGGCCGAATGGTCTCTCCGATAAATAAATGATGATGCATAATGCGGGGGGGGGGGAAGGGTGGCAAGAATGGAGGAAGGATAGATAGCATAGAGGGAAGGAAGGGGTGGGATCGGGGTGGGGGGTAATAATAATAACAGAGTGTGTGACAGATACCATTGCCCTGTGTAAATGCATGAACGCACAGATGGTGTGACTCTACTTTGTGCACAACCAGAGAAACAATAGCTGTACTCCATTTGTGCTCAATGAATCAATAAGTAAATAAAAAAAATAAATAAAAAAAAACCCTAAAATATTTTTTCTTATTTCCTTTATAGAAAAACTGTGGTGACCCCTGATCTGAAGGTGTTTGGAATGTAACTGGTTTACTATGCAAAACACTTAGCTCATTCCGCCCTGTGTCAAGAAGAAAGTAAGAAATTAGTATCAGATGCCATTCTCCATTACTATAAATTAAAGTTGATAAGCTAATTAAGTTTCAAAGAGAAATAAAGTCAGCATAGCTTATCTTTCAAAATAAAGCAAGCAAAGAAATATAAACCCTTAGAACAGTTGGCATCTGTATTCAGATACAAATGACAGAGTTTGCATGTTAAGAGTTACTTTCTGCTAAAATAAGTATACCACTGTTTAGCACTATACTTAGAAAGTATCTGGAAAAAAAATAAAGCAAGCTAAGTCTGAAATAACTGAGATAACAGTGGCAGATAATCACACTAATCAAGAGAACACCTTCTTCAAAAAAATCCTCACTTGCTATCAGAGAGCATAAACTGATATTCCATTTTATTGTGAAGAAACATAATAGGTTGTATAAATTAAATCTAGGTGTCAAAACCTATTTCATCCTTTCCTCTCAGGTGTTACTCATTAATAAGAGATGTTATTGAAATAGAAAATTAAAACTTTGGATTTTGAGGCAATGCCCCAATCCTGCTAATTACAAATGTACTGATTCCAAATATGCTCTGATTTTCTAGGCCATCTGCATTCTACCCATACCCTAGACTCATGTGCACGATAGTTTGATAGAAAAAAGATGAGAGCAAGCCAATTAATGCTTGAAGACACAGAAACAAATCTTAAATCTACCACTGTTTTTTTAACTCTAGTAAATTATTTTGCCTCCCCCATTTATTCTACATACTTAAAATATAGAACTTTAACAGCGCTTGTTGTGGAAAAAAAAAGTTAAAAAATTTGGAACGTAAAAACTATGAGAAAAATTATGAAAAGTGTTATAAACGACAAACACTACTTTCAAAAATATTTCCTACCTGTGCATGTGTGGGTATCAGTGGTGGATAACAGAGAAAGCAGTGAAGCTGTATGTCATAGAGAACGGAGCCTTTCCAGATTGTATCAGGAGATTTTCTTTTTATTTATTTATTTATTTTTTGGAACCAGGGATTGAACCCAGGGACACTCAGCCACTGAGCCACATCCCCAGCCCTATTTTGTATTTTATTTAGAGTCAGGGTCTCACGGAGTTGCTTAGGGCCTCGCTAAATTGCTGAGGCTGGCTTTGAACTCGCAATCCTCCTGACTCAGCCTCCCAAGTCGCTTGGATTACAGGCGTGCGCCACCGCGCCTGGCGGCTAGGAGATTTTCTTAACCCCTAGCTGATGGGTGATATTCCTGTTGAGTAACAGGAAACTCCAGCAACAGACCTAAGGGAGGAGGAGAGAGAGAGGTCTGGGTAATTGAAATGATTAAATTTCATGTGTCAACTTTGCTAAGATATAGTGCCTGGTTATTTGATGCGTGATTAGTCTAGATGTTGCTGTCAAGGTATTTTGGGATATAATAAACATATAACATCCCTGGAATTTTGTCAAGATTAACCTCCATGGAGAGGGTGGACCTTGTTCAATCAGTTGAAGGCCTCAAGAGCCAAAACTGAGACCTCTTAGGGAAGGAATTCTTCTTCAAGACTGTATGACAGAATAGTACCCAAGCTTCCAGCCAGCTTGCCCTACAAATTTCAGACTCAAGACTCTAACATCAACTCCTGTCTGAGTTTCCAACCTGCTGATCTACCCTGCACAATTCAGATGTGCCAGGCCGCACAGTCTCATGAACCAATTCCTCAAAATAAATTTCTTTCAAAATAAATTTCATCTATATCTATCTCTATAGCTGGCTGCATTTATGTCTAACAAATTCCTTAAATGAACCTTATAAATCTTCCTACTATATATATTATATATAATGTCTTATATATTGGGAGATAAAGAGAGGCATCTCCTATTAGCTCTGCTTCTCTGAAGAACATCTGCATCTCATACGTGTTCCAGTGGCTCTGATTCAATGCAGGCCTCTGTGTCCCTCTACTCTCCTCCCATGATATGGGGGTCCACCTTACATATTTTGCTGGATCTACATCTTAGGTATAATGTGATTTATCTCTCCTCAAATTAATTTCAGTATC